>JAINRI010000094.1:0-108199 GCA_025413485.1 Ficus microcarpa
TTATGTGTATGTATTAAGTATATGCTATGAAATGTGTTAAGTAAGCAACGTATGCTTACAGTATATATTAAATGCATATGAATGATGATAAAATGTCATTGAACGGGATGTTCATGAAATAAGATCATGTATGACACGAATAAGAATGATAAGGTAAAAAGTAGGTAAAGGCGATACGTCGCCTGTGTCGTGCCACTTGCACCAGGTCGGGTTGGACTGTGGGTTGAGTTGGATATAGTTTGGCCGCCCCAACCAATTCATAGTCGCGCGCCGGGTACGAACACACATGTTAAGGGCCCCTAAGTAGATCAAGTAGACACAAAAATAATTAAGCATAATATGAACATAATTGGTTCATGCATGCTATATGTCTTGAAGTATATGCAATAGAATGATGATATGTTTTGTTATAAGTCATGAGTCGCGGTATAGGAGTTGTACTTGCTGGGCGAAAGCTCATTGTGTTAAGTTTGTGCTGTAGGTAAACAACCTGCTGGCATTTGATGATGCAAGGTGGAATCGCGTGGCCGGGCACTGTGAATGGTGGAAAATGGGGACTGCTACGCGTTTTGTTAATTATGTTTTATGTTTTGTATATGTATATACGCTTTATATAAAAAAAAAAAAATTTCCGCTGTGTTTCATGTAATAATTAAGTAAGTTGTAAAAGCTATGTATGAATGCATATATGTATGTACAGTAACGGCCTGTGCTAGGCGGGTCGTTACATCTAGCATGCTTCCTATCACATTTTCAAGCACAAATTTTTAAGCAAACAAGCATCAAAATCAGCCAACTAAACCCTAACCCTAATCAAGCACACACACACCAACAAATGAGGGCTGAAAATTAAAAGGGACTTATGTCCTTACAAACCACTTGAATCACCATCAAAATACATAAATGGAACTAAATTTTCAAGGTGGTTTTAAGAGTTTTACCTCAAACCCAAGTTAGGGTTTTGAAATCCCAAAATTTCTTTCCTTCCTTCCTCTAACTCACGGCTTCACCAAACATGTGATCCAAGAAATTTTTGTTAGTTTCTTGCTCTACCAAAACCGAACATCACAAGAAGAAAATCCAAGTTTTTCTTACCTTTTTCTACTCCTCCTCTTGCTCGACCACCTTCCCAAAATCTCACCAAAAATTTCACAAACTCTCTCTAACTCTCTTGGTCGGCCACACACACTTAAAACTCACAAGAAAATTTTCCAATCTTTCTCTAGCACTCCCCCTTTGCAAAACCGTGCACCCTGGTGAAGAAAACCCAAGAAATCTTCTTTGGATCTCACTCTCTCCCTCTCTCCTCTCTTGCTGCCGAACTCTAGAGGAAAATGGCAAAGTTTGGTTCACTTTTTTCACTAAAAAGCACAAGGGATGGAAGGGTTTTCTTGATTGATTTGAGTAGTTGGTTGCTTGCCTTAAATCAAGGCTTTTGTCCACTCCTTTTTGCTGCCCCTAGCTGCTGCCGACCAAAGGGGAGGGGGAAAGAGAGCTTCACAAGTTATTTTAGGTTAGTGGGAAGTGATGTCATGGGCATGGGCTTGTCCTTGACTTGGTTCACACTTTGGCCCTTAAAATATGGCTTTTTCAAGCTTGCTTGTCCCCTTGGTTGCTGCAGCCGGTTTTTAAGGAAGGAAAAGGGGAGGCTTTGACTCACTTTTTTAACAAAAGTGACTAGGGAATGAGAGGACTCTTGATGGACAAGAGTGGTTGCACCTTTTCTCCTTAAATCTAGGCTTTTGTCATGCCTTTTTCTCTTGGATTTTGGATTTCTTTTCCAAGTCTTTTCTTGTTTTTTTTTTCTTTGCAGCCGAACTTAACGGGTGGAGGGAGAGTTCCATGTGCTTGCTTGGTGGGTGGAAGATGAAGTCATGAAGTTTGGTAAGGTGTCCTTGCTTAGTTAGACTTTTAGTTGGCTTTTAAGTCTCCATTGGTTTCCAACAATTTCGGTTTCTCTCTTGTGGTGCTATATAGACAATTCTAATATTGTGGTTCACTAATTCACAATATTTTTGTGTCGTACAAAATTTATTTGTGTGATCCTTGGTCCGAAAAATATTTTTCTCTCACTTTTTCGGGTCCCTTTTCGCCCTTAACTTAACTTGGCGTGCTTGATCTTTCTAGGGTGGATTTATGGCTTATTTGTGTTATCTTGATCGTAAGACTTCATTCTCGGAGTTCTTTCCATACTCCTTCATCGTACTTGCGAAGTCAACGTTATGACCCGTCTCGGTCAAACCTTTGACTTTTTGGTCAAACCTTTGACTTTTTTGGTCAAACCTTTGACTTTTTCGGTCAAAGTTGACTTTCGTAAAATTTCATTCTTTTTCGTTCTTTTTCCTTTAAAAACCTCATTCTTGGCTCGTAAATCATTAATTGAGTCTCATAACAATTAAATGAGGACTCGAACATTGTTTAAATAAAATTATGAATTTCTCATTATTATTCATAATTTTTCATATAACACATCATAAACACATAAATTAGACTCTAATTCCTTATGAACAAGGAGATTACAAGTCTACAAAATTTCGGGTCTTACATCGTGTTCTTGGCTAGTTATTCTATAACTACCCCTCGGTAGCTTAGAAAGCGGTAGCTAGGAATTATCATTGTAAGGTATGTGTTTTAAGGGTTTTACACATGAACATTTAGATTGTATATAGATCTTTTTGTTTCATTACAAAATCATATTTATAAACTGATAGGATGTTTGCTCGTACTTATTACATGTTTTCTTATTATAGATCAAAATGTCGAGCCCTTTATCTGTGATACTTACACAAAACAAATTAATTGGTGAGAATTTTAATGACTGGAAAAGGAACTTGCTTATCGTCCTAAACTTTGAGAAACACAGTTTTGTCCTAACCCAACCTAGACCACCTACGCCTGCGATCGATGCTCCCGATAGGGATTTTGTAGCGCTTGAGCGCTGGGACAATTCCAACCTAAGTGCCATGTGCTATATTCGGGCGAGTATGTCTAACGTGCTCCAGAAACAATATGAGGAACATCAAACTACTAGGCAAATCATGGATAACCTGGAAGACATGTTTGGTGAACAAACTGTCCAAGCTAAGACCGATGCTATCAAAGGTCTCATAAACTGCAGGCAGAAGGTTGGAACTCCCATCAAGGAGCACATGATGACAATCATGGCTTATTTGTCTGAGGCTCAGGCAAATGGGGCTGAGATCGATGCTGCAACTCAACTGGTTATGGTTTTCCAAACCTATCCAAGGATTTTGATTTGTTTTAAGCATCCTACAACCTTAACCGGAAGAAGATGTCTTTAACGGAATTGATGAAAGAATTGCAAGCCTTTGAGAACATTTTTAAGGGTTCTGGATCTAAGGCTTAGGCAAATTTGACTGAACCTAGTTCGCCTGCTCCTAATCCCAAAAGGAAGAAGGAAAAGGGGAAGAACAAGGGGAACAAGCCTACGGTGAATGCACCTGCTTCTAATAAGTCTAAAAAGACTAAGAAGCAGAAGGTGGATCCCAAAAAGGCTAAGTGCTTTCACTGTGGGAAGAAAGGATATTTCAAGAAGGATTGCCGAGAATTTCTGGCTTTGCAAAAACAGAAAGGTAATTTCAATGTTCTATATCTTGAGGGTTGTTTAGTGAAAGAATCTAAGAATAATTGGGTTATAGATTCTGGAGCTACTAACCATGTTTGTATTTCTCTACAGGGGTTCAAGGTAACGAGAAGTTTGCATGAGGAGGACTTTACGTTAAGAACCGGCGATGGGACGTTGGTGCGAGCTGAAGCAGTGGGAGAAGTGCATCTTTATTTTGATGAATTTAGGTTTATTGTTTTGAGACATTGTTTTTATGTTCCTAATTTTAAGAGGAACCTAATTTCGGTAGCTTGTTTAATTAAAAATTCTTATTCATTTTCTTTTAATAATAAAGTTGTTATTAGGAAAAACAATTCTCTTATCTGTAATGGATGGATGCATGGAAATCTTTATTTTATCAAACCTAAGATACACTCACTGCTTGATACAGAATTGGAAAAGAACTCTAAAAGACATAAGTCTTCTCACTCTAACAAATCATATCTTTGGCATTTATGACTTGGTCACATAAGCCTTAACAGAATTCAAAGGATGGTAAAAGATTGTTGCCTTGACTTGTACGAGGTTGAACCTTGGCCACAATGCGAATCCTGTTTGGAGGGCAAGATGACTAAATGACACTTTGCTGCCAAGGATGGTCGTGCCGAGAAACTTTTAGAACTTGTACATACAGATGTTTGTGGTCCCATGAACAAAGAAGCACGTGGTGGGCATGAGTATTATATCACTTTTATTGATGATTACTCAAGGTATGGATATGTCTATTTGATGACCCACAAAAGCGAAGCCTTTGACAAGTTCAAAGAGTTTTAGGCTAAAGCGGAGAAACAATTAGGCAAGTCCATTAAGACACTCCGATCGGATCGAGGTGGGGAATACCTATCGGATGAGTTCTTAGGATATTTGATAGAGAATGGGATACAATCCCAGTTAACTGCACCTGGTACTCCTCAACAGAATGGTGTAGCTGAGAGAAGGAATATGACTCTATTGGACATGGTCCGGTCTATGATGAGTTACTCCATTTTACCTTTGTCATTTTGGGGGCACGCCATACAAACTGCATGCTATCTTCTGAATAACGTTCCCTCCAAATCTGTTCCTAAAACTCCTTACGAGTTATGGATGAGTAGGAAACCTAATTTGAATCATATTTGAATTTGGGGTTGTCCGGCACACGTCCTGGATAAGGAAGCAAAGAAATTGGAGTCACAATCAGAAGTGTGCTTGTTTGTTGGCTATCCAAAAGGGACAAAATGTGGTCTGTTCTATAATCCGAAACAAAATAAAGTCTTTGTTTCAACACATACAACATTCCTGGAGGAAAGTTACATGGAAGACCTTAAACTTCAAAGCAAAGTAGTGCTTGAGGAGATGACTTTGGGTTTGGATGTTCCTAAAGTCACAGAAAACCCTGTGGAAAAATCACTAAAGAATCAACAACCATAGGAGCTTTGTCGTAGTGGGAGGATTATCAGGGAACCTGAAAGGTACATGTTCAGTGGTGAAGTTTATGAAGCAGAATCCATAGAACATATTGATGATCCGGCTACATACAAGGAAGCTATGGAGGATGTTGATTATAGTGTTTGGCAAAAGGCTATGAACACCGAAATGGAATCTATGGATTCCAACGGGGTCTGGAAACTTGTAGACCTACCCCAAGACATAAAACCGATTGGGTGTAAGTGAGTATACAAGAGGAAGAGAGGTGTGGATGGGAAAGTGGAAACTTTCAAGGCAAGACTTATAGCGAAGGGCTATACGCAGAAAGAAGGAATCGACTATGAAGAAACCTTCTCGCCTGTAGCAATGCTTAAGTCAATCCGCATTCTTTTATCCATTGCGGCTGCTCTCGATTATGAGATCTGGCAAATGGATGTCAAGACAGCTTTCTTGAATGGCTCTTTTGAGGAAGAAATCTATATTATACAACCAGACGGGTTCAAGGCAAAGGGCCAAGAAGATAAAATATGCAAGTTGCTTGAATCCATTTATGGATTAAAGCAAGCATCTCGTTCTTGGAATATTAGGTTTGATCAAGCAATCAAAATTTATGGATTCGAACAAAACATTGATGAACAATGTGTTTATAAATGTATCAAGAACGAGAAAGTGGTGTTCCTTGTACTTTATGTGGATGATATATTGCTTATTGGAAACGATGTGGCAATATTATGATCTGTCAAAGTTTGGTTAGCCAAACAGTTTGACATGAAGGACTTAGGAGAAGCTAGTTATGTATGTTCTTCGTATTCAACTCTTTAGAGATAGAAAGAACAAAACGATAGCACTCTCCCAAGCTTCATACATTGATAAAGTACTTGAGAAGTTTTCTATGAAGGATTCCAAGAAAGGTGCTCAACCTTTCAGGATTAGAATCAAGCTTTCTAGAGATGACTGTCCCAAGACATCGGAAGAAAGGGAGCGTATGAAAAATGTACCTTATGCATCAGCGGTAGGTAGTCTTATGTACGCTATGTTATGCACTAGGCCTGACATTTGTTTTGCGGTTGGTATGGTAAGTCGATATCAGTCGAATCCGGGACCGAACCATTGGGCTGCGGTCAAGCATATACTTAAGTATCTATGGAGAATGAGGGATTATATGCTAGTGTATTCCGGTCAGGACCTTGTTCCTATAGGATATACAGATTCTGATTTTTAATCGGATCACGATTCAAGGAAATCGACTTCAGGATCTGTCTTCACCCTTGGAGGTGGTGCCGTTGTGTGGAGGAGTGTTAAGCAATCTTGTATTGCTGACTCGACCATGGAAGTTGAGTATGTGGCAGTGAGGCATCAAAGGAAACGGTTTGGCTCCGTAGGTTCCTTAGTGACCTTAAGGTCGTTCCTGGTATGGATAAAGCTATGGTGCTCTACTGTGAGAACAGTGCAGCAGTAGCTAATACCAAGGATCCTAGGCATCATAAGAGGAGTAAGCATATTGACAGAAAATATCACATTATCAGAGGCTTTGTTGAGAGTGGAAATGTAACGGTTTGCAAAATCACATTGGAGGACAATCTCGTTGACCCGTTCACGAAGACTTTGGTGGTCAGAAGATTCGAAGAACATGTCGAAGGCATGGGGATGTGTAATATCTCACATTTACTCGCTTAGGGCAAGTGGGAGATTGTTGGGATCTATATGTGCCCTAAAGATAGAAAATCAATATTAGGGATTTTCTGTAAATATGACATTTTGATATTAATAAGAGGAAGTTATTCATGTTTAATAAGTTGTGTCCTATTTACTTTCATTTGTTGATTGTATGATTATTTTGAGCAAACATAAAATACTCCTAGGCTGTTGGTAATATATCGAATTACCATATGTATACGGGGTATGCATAGAAGACGTGGTAATTTGATAACAGTCTAAATAAATAGTCTACAATCAACGGAATAAGATTTGGGGATCTTATTCATGACAAGATTGTAAAGGTTGTCTACTTTCTTGGAGGGATGGTTTGTCTTGACCATCGGATAGGTTCCGAGTAAAAACTTTAATGTATACCAGTATTGAGGTATGACATTGGACTGGAGCTAAAGTGTTAATTGATTCGATTTATTAATTCCGTTTATAAGAATCAATGATACTTTAATTATCATCCTGCATTAATCTTAATCCTGAAATGATTACTTGAATTCGTATCCATGACTTATGTACTTTGATGCACTAAAAGTGAGACACTGTTAATTCATGGTCAACACACTTGTGTTTTGAATGCATGACTTATGAATGGAGAAATCAAGATTCATAGATGCGGAATCCATAGCTATCTTAACGATAGTAAATGTTATCTACTTAAAGGTATTAATCGGGGATTGAAAGATAATATAACAAGATCTTGGCCATCAGTTTACTTTGTGTTCTCTGGTGCTTTACGAATTGTATGGTTTTACAATTAGTGGTTCTTTCAATGGAGAATAATAGAACTTTAAGTTAAAATGATTGAAAAGGTAAAACGGAAAAAGTCCTTAATTCAATCATGGATAACATATGAGGATTAAACAAGTGATGAATAAATCATGAAAGAAGCACTATGTGAGAGAGCTTTCGTAATACGGTATGTAAACAGGAGTTCAGCTTCAAACTTTTAGTGGAATAGTTTTGAAGTTGATAATTGATGGATAATTAATCTGGAATTAATTTTTCAAAATTATAGGAGCCTCTTTATATATTTTCATCGGGTCCCTCTATTAGCTCATATAGTTCCACGAAGCATCTCGGGATTTGTTTCTAATGAGATCGGTAAATTATAAATGGAATTTAGAAATGTCTATTAAGACATAGTACTATCTAACATGTAATCCAGAAAGGATTGGACATGTGAAATTTGTAGACAAATGAGTTGTCAACATGTGATTGGTTAATTTGAATTTTGAAAATAAGATTGTGTTTGAATTTTGGAAAACAAAATTTTTCTCTCCTAATTAAAAAAGGTGCACGTTTTTTAATTGTTTGGAGGGAAGAAAATTTTATTTCAAAATTGTTTAAATATATTCCTAACATTAAATTATTAATTGGTTTAAATAGTATAGATTATTTCATGAATTTTTCTTTCCTAATTAAAGAGGTGCCCGGTTTTTGTGAGGAAAGAAAATTTGAAATATTTCATTGATTTAAATTAATTAATATGGATAATGTTTATAGAAAATATTTATTCAAATATGTGAATCTTATTTAAATTCGAAAAGGTTTAAAAGAAGTTTGAATCTAGATAGGACTAGGATCTTTTGACTAGTCTAGATTCTTGATTTAAAATTTGAACCACCAATCATGATTTATCTCTTAGTGTGGCCGAATTTTTGAGGAGTGATTTCCTCTTGAAAAAAATTGTTTTTAGGTTCAATGAATCTAGCCCTAAAGTTGTATGATCTTTTGGTTCAAAATTTATCTAGAAAAATAATTATTAATTATTTTTCAAGAAAGAGATAAATTTTGAAAAGGATTGGAATACTATATAAAGGCTAGGAGTTCTTGAAAAACTAATATTTTTATTTTCTTATTTGGGAAAATGTTTTTTTTAAATAAAGGGAAAAACAAATATGTGTTTCTTCCACATCAAGAAATTCGGCTATCTTGTGAGAAAGAAAAAGAAAGAAAATTCCATTGAATCAAAACTGTGAGGAAGGTTAAACCGAGTGATAATTTTTCATAGGAGCTTAACCGGTTCCTGTTTTGTAGTTTTGAAGAAAGAAGTTGGATCAAATTCTCAACGAGGATCATCGGAATTGAGAAGAAGGGATCTAGACTTTGGAAAGTATTACCGATCACTTGGATTCATAGAACGTGTGCCCACACACACTTTGAGACATGGAACTCGAGAATAATAGAGAAGACACGTTGGTCAAACGCTCTAGCAATTCCGGAATCTAAGAAATAAGGTACGCTTGATCATGAATTTAATTTATTGTTATATACATCATGAACTTCTTTTCCGAAAACGGCATAAAATTTTTAAAACTTCCGCTGCGCCATAACTCTGATACCGGATCTGATTTTTCCAACACACAGTCCCTGTATGCCCTGCCAATTGCAACAAGCACATATCCTCTATTAATTAAATCAGTAAGAAAGAGCTGGCATTCCTTACTTGCGTTTGGTATGGGCAGCGGATCCGACGCCCCAGATTCTTTTCCATTTTGGGGGCAACTAGCCTTGAAGCTATTCTGTTGATCAATAGTCGGTGCGATCGTCTCCTTGGCTATAGTCTCTCGGTTGATAACATGCTTCGCACAAAGTTCCTGTATGGTTTTTTCCAATGCGGCAAGCAGCCGTTTCACTTCTAAGACTTTAGCTTTTCCCTTGAACTTTGCACAATGTTGAAGTAATGCGACTGCTTGACAAACTTAGACTGACCACGAGTCTAACCCAAATACTCGGCATTGCCTAATGACTTGCTCGACATGTTATTTGTCCCTACAGATTCGAAACTTCCTTGTACCTCTTGTTCACTGAAGTCCTCCTGTAACAATTAGAGAATATGATATAAGCCCGTAAACATAAAGGAGTGTAAATTAGAATATATTAGACCATGGATTCGTATAATTACTATCATATCGCCAATAACTATAAATGATGGATTCTTGAACTCTCCGCTGGGTTTGACGCGCATGTCCAGCCACACAGTATGTCGAGCTGCCTATTGTCCCATCTTCTAGAATTGCAATTTATTAATTACCATTAGTAAACATAAAAGAAAAAAATAGAAAGTACAACATACTGTTCAAACATTTTGTCCAAATAAATCACGTACGAGTTTTTGATCACATTTCCTATATCCATCTCAGCCCCTGGTTGATCCGTATTTGCTCTTCTTTCTTATCTCATATCCTTGTTCGGATAGTCTTTTGAATTTCGGGGTACTTTGATATGCAATTAATCTTTTCCAATCATCCTGGCTGATGGAGGGGTAATTGTGAACCACTTTAGGTGGTCATTCCCACATACTTTCTTCATCAATATGATCCCAAAAGCCTGGTAAAGATCATATCTAAAATTTTTGGCTGACTCTACACATGACTTTACAAGCTTGTTTTTTAAATGAAAGTTCCACAATGAAAAGAGTTATGACTTCCAAATGGGAATGTACTCTCGAGCAAGCACTCCAATCCAACTCTGTAATTCATCTCCTTCCTTCCTTAATGGTTGCCTTTTAGTGTCGAACGAAACTGTAATTCGTTCTCGCTTTATTCGAACAAGGTGGACTCTTCTCATAAGAGTCGTTCCTCGTTTACCATCTTTGTCCGGATTGAATCTAGGTGAGTTTTTTTGTCATAGTTTTCCAATTTGAGATTTCATTGACACTTCCTCGTCATGATCTTGTGACATTTTAAATCAATCTAAAATAAAATAACCGCACCAAAACACATAAAAAATAATAAATCATACGTTAAATCATTATAAATGTAATAACCCAAAATTTTGATGACTTGTGATTTCCTTAGATACAAGGAGAATCTAAGTCTGAATCATGTATGTAGATATGAAGCTCATGATCTGAGTTGAATATCAGTATATATTTGAGTTCTCGTTTAATTAGCTACGATACTCAATAATAGTTTGCTTAGTCATGCATGAGGCCTTTTGAGGAAAAAGGCAGAATAGAAATTTATGATTTTTAATCCGGTCAAAGTTTGACCTGGTTGACCTAAGGTTTGACTGTGATGGTACTGCAGTATAATAAACAGTATGGAAATTATACTGCGAAAAACCGTCATTACAAATAAATGAGCCAGAATAAGCTATGAGACCACTATAGAAAAATCAAGCACAATATTTAGAGCAATAAGGACTAAGTAGCCTTAAGCCCTAAGAAAAATCCACACGCGGTCCGGTTAAGTGCAGATAAATTCTGGACTGTAGTCCAGGACAATTATACTATTGTTAGTTGAAAACAGTATTTGTAATATTTGCATTAGTATGAAGATGGACTGCTTATTAGGGTATTTTGGGAATTAAGTGGATAATTATGCATGAATTGGAAGCCAAGTGGCTCCACCAAAGCCGGCCACCTTCAGGGACTAAAGTGCAAATATTTTATCCTTAGGGGCCAAAGTGTAATTTTAAGAAGAGTAACTAATTATGGATAATTATGTAATTTTTGATTTATAGAATTTATGAATATTCCTAACCAAGCCTCCAACTAGGCCAATGGTAGGCCAATGGCTAGTTACAAATTTAGTTACCTTGGCTACATTGGAACAAGGAAATAAGTTAGAGATAGGTATGAAAAATTTCTTGGACTCCAAGAAAACACTATGGCCGGCCACCTCATAGGGGGTAATGGGTAAATATTTTATTTTTAAGGTTAGATATGCAATTTTAAGAATAAAAATAATTGTAAGAAATTAGGTATTTTTCACCTATAAATAGGTGATGATGTAGGGAGTGTTGGATCATTTTATTTAGTTCCACCCCAAAACTCTGGCTCATTTCCAACTCAACTCTCTCCCTCCCCTAGGAACCAAAGCCAAAGAAAAAGAAAAAAAAAAGTGGCCGAATTTTTGAGAAAGAAAAGCAAGAAGAAAAATTTGTGATCTAAGTTACAGATCCAATCTGAAGGAGTTAAGGTAACTCTCCTAAACCACCTAAGCAATTCAATTAAGTTTTGATTCAAGAGTTCATGTGTATTTCAAGTTGGGTTTGTAAGAGCATAAGCTCACCCTTTATTTTTCATGCAAAAGTTTAGAGTGCTTGATATGTGCTTGATTAAGGTCTATTAGTCTTGATTTATGGTTTGATGCATGTTTTTAATGATATGCTTAAGAGAAATTATGGTATGTGTGTATGCCTAGTAGGAGTTTGTTATATGTTCCCATATGTTCAAGAAGCAGTATGTTATGCATGGATGATGGAATGAGATTGGTATGTGAATCTAGTGCATAAACCAACCCTAAAACTCTAGTTTGGTACAAGAATACCACACAGGTTGCATGGGTATGAACCAATGTATGATGATAAAAAAAACTCATGTTAAAGCACTGCATGCTTGATGTAGGCTCATGGTTTTAATCGTTTAAGGTAGTGTACACATAATTTTACGTAAGAACCAACTAAAATGAAAACTGCCAGTTTCGAGTCAAAACTGGACAGTAATCTAGAAACAAGATTTTGAGGCCTTTAGAGGCTGAATTTGAGAAAAGTTAAAACTACAAAGTTGTAGAAAATGGAAAACCCTAGGGGTGGCATGAACGGTTTTCAAAAATAAGGCTCCAAATGCCTCTTTTTTTACAAAAATCCGAGCCTGGTCTGCCCAGACCCAGTATGCACGGCCAGGCAGGTTCATCAAAAAAACCAGGCAGGTTAAAGGCAGATTTAGGTTTTGAGCAAAACATGAAAGTTGTAGATTTCGATGTAATCTATAACTTTCATAGAGAAAAATTTTTCAAATTCTAAACAATTTTTAAATTACAAATAGATTTCCAAAAACTATGCAAGGTATAGGAAATTTCTGCATAGGATTTCTAAAAAACAGTGAATAAGCAGGAAATTCCTGCACATGCACTGATAACCAAAGTTTATGGGACTGTTTTAAGCAGTTTATAAAAAGGGGTTAAAATTTATCAAACAAGGAATGAAATAAATAAAATAAGCCAAGTCCTATGATAAACAACTATAGGACAAATAGTAATCGAGAAGGTTATCAACTTTTAATAGGCCAAATAATTTAGGTTACTTATAGTAACCACATGAGATACCCAAGCTATTGGGTTGGGCCTAAAACCCATGGTTATCAATGGTAACCTAATAAGGGTATTACTTTAAAAGTAATTGGGCCTTAGTAACCTAATGAGGTATGAGTCTAAGATTTAGATATGATTGGACTTATACCCAGGGTTACTAATGGTAACCTAATAAAATGCTAATTACCATTCACGTATGATTGGGTCTTGAACCCAAGATTCCATTAAGTAATCAAACAAGATATTTTTTGATTAGGCCAGGTGCTTTAAGGTTACATTTAGTAACCGAATAAGAGATCATTGTAGTATGTGGGAGACATGTAACTAGGGTTAATGATAAATGCTGATTAAGGATACCAGCATTGAAAGTAATGATTTATGGTAAGATAGGATGACTCTTATCTTACGCCTTAATTAAAACAGGAATAGAACCTGTTGATGTGCCTTGTTGGAACATTAGGTCAAGAGCGTAAGATATCAGATAAGTACAAACCTCACCTACAATATGAAAAATTGTAAACTATTTTCAAGCATGACTTGTTTACATGTATACCATGATGTGTCATGTTTATGTTCATGCCATGATATATGATGATGCCATGTTTATGTTTATGTCATGTTTTATGATGATGCTATGTTTATATATGTAACGACCCACCTTACGTAGGCCGTTACCATACTTATCTTACATAATTACTTAACTTATCTTATCTCAGCGGAAGTATAGAATATATATATTTTTAAACAACTTGGAAATCTGACTTATTTACGTATACGTATATTCACATTTTCTTGATGAAGTACTTGAGTATCAAATTTATATAAGTACATACATAGTATCACAACTATCATAAATATCATAATTCAAAACGTGTAGCGGACTCCATCCCAAGTTTCACAACTCGCCATGCCAATCCCCACTGTCTTGTATCAAGAATTGCCGATAGGTTGCTTACCTACAGCATAGATGTAAGTCGTGAGTTTTCGCTTAGCAAGTACAACTATAAACCCGCAAAACAAAACTTAACAATACATGAACTAGTTATGCTTCATTATACCATCTTAGGTTAGCATATTTTTGGGCCCCTTACTTAACATAAGCATATGTATCGTGGCACGCAGCCATAGAGTGGTTGGGGCGGCCATACCTATCCAACTCAAACCATGGACCAAACTTGACCTAGTGCAGGTCGGTACGACATGAGAAAACTTGCTTCATAACATACTTGAAAACGTTTTCTTACTTGAAAATAGTTTCTTAAAAAGAACAGTTTCTTACTTGAAACTTAATCTTATTCTCACCATGTAAGTTATTCTTAGTGAGCATGCTTCATGATGCTACAATAATAAAACATACATCATATGCATCACATACATGAATGCATGAGCTTATGCAAAGCAATAAAAACATTTTTGTTGCTCCAAATCAGGTTGCAACAACAAGTCCCTTTCCTGTTTTCAAAAATGGATGTAAGATAAGGTCATCTTATCTTATCATAAATCATTATATTCAATGCTGGTATCAAGCAGCATTTATTAGTAACCCTAGTTACATGTCCCCTTACATATACACCATGATAGCTTATTTGGTTACTAAGTGTAACCCTAAACAGTATCTTGTTAGGTTACTATAAGTAACCTTGGATCCCAAAATCCAACATATAACATTTGTCTCTAATAACTTATCCCAATGAATTTGGTTGTTAGTGCATTTGCAGGAATTGCCTGTTTATGCACTGTCTAGAAAATCCTATGCAGGAATTACCTATACTCTGCACGGTTTTGGAAATCTAGTCCTCTTTAAAAATAAGCTTTGAATTTGACAAAGGTTCCTTCATGAAATTTGTAGACTTCATCAAAATCTATAACTTTTATTTTTGGTCAATAACCTAAATCTGCCATTTACTTGGTTATTTCTTCCTTTGAAAATTTTTGACTATATTCACTAACCACAAAGATTGGTCTCGGGTTTTGATAAAAACGGAGGCCTTTAGAGCCTTATTTTTAAAAATGGTCCATGTTGCTCCTCAGGATTTTCCATTCCCTACAACTTTTCAGTTTTAACTTTTCCCAAATTCGGCCTCTAAAGACCTCAAAATCCTATTTCCAGATTGCTGCCCAGTTTTGACCCGAAACTGGCAGTTTCCACTTAAGTTGGTTCTTAC
Organism: Ficus microcarpa; assembly: GCA_025413485.1. Lineage (NCBI taxonomy): Eukaryota > Viridiplantae > Streptophyta > Magnoliopsida > Rosales > Moraceae > Ficus > Ficus microcarpa. Next base: position 14,946 of record JAINRI010000094.1, read on the forward strand.
AAAAAATTACGCACACACTACCTCAAACGGTTAAAACCGTGAGCCTATATCAAGCATACAGTGTATTACATAATGTTTTCATTACCTTGCATTCATTTCTTATCCATATAATCTTCATATAAATCCAAATGGTAATCTATACCAAAATTAGGGTTTTTAAGGTTTTCTTGAACCCTACTTGCAACATACATCTCCATCCTTATTTTCATTCATCCAACATCATTCTTGAATATGTGGGAACATATAACAAACATATAGTAGGCACTCACACATGCCACATAGCCCCTCATACATATTATCATAATCATGCATCATACCATAAAATAGAGATCACCAAACCCTAATCAAGCTCAATCAAGCACTCACCATAAACCCTATTGCATAAACCAAAACGTGAGCTTATGCTCTTACATACTCAACATAGAAATACACTTAAACCTTGAATCAAACTAAATTGAAGAACTAGAGGGTAAAGAGATGTAACGACCCACCTAGCGTAGGCCGTTACCATACTTGTTAACATACATTCATAAATTAAACTTACTTACAGTGATTGAAAACACAGCGGAAAAATTTTTTTTTTTTTATAGCATTCACAAAACACTATAAACATAAAGTAATATTGTTTTTGCGTACGAGTATATTAATTACCAGTTAATATAAAATATTTCATAATTTACATAAAACCACAAAACTCGTAGCGATACCCATTATCCACTCATTCACAGTCCCTTGGCTCGCTACTCCATCTTGCATCATTTTCAGATAGCTGGTTCCTTACCTACAGCATAAACTTAAACAGTGAGCTAAAGCTCAGTAAGTACAACTCTTAAGCCATAAAGAAAATATAACATAGACATGACATACACATAGCATGCATTGACCACATTATGCTTTCTTATTTCTACTCCTTATGGGCCCTTAACTTGCGTGTTCGTATCCGGCGCGCGACTATGGATTGGTTGGGGCGGCCAAACCATATCTAGCTCAATCCACAGTCCAACCCGACCTGGCGCGGGTGGTACGACACAGCTCTTGATGACTTACTTATTCTTACTATTAGTGAACATACATTCTGTTGTCACCTTTTTTAATTCTATTATTTCTTACCTTAGCATAATAATCATATACTTAACATATTTTATATTGCATACATGTTATCTAACACATAGCACAGAACACATCATGAAAATCTAGTAATATATACTAGTAGCTTATGCTGTAGACGGTGTTGTACTTACCGTCTATCCGTGTGTCGCTTGGCTACTCATCTTCAAGCTTCAACTGCAGAATTCCTCCTGCTCGATCGAAGGACGTACATGAGATTTCTAATCTAACTCATAATATGTTGGTAACTGACCAACATCCATGCGGGTTTTTCGGTGATATGTCCCCCCTAAAAAAATAAAACCATGCATACATAGAGGGTGACTACCTTAGTAGTCTTATGGATCATAAATCGTGACCTAAAAGGTTACGTTGGATATCCATTTTATACACTTAGCCCATTTATAAACGTGTCGGGTTAGATCAACACCAACCCTTGGGCTTTAATCATCAACTTATAGGTTAACCAAGGTTAACCCTTACAATTACTAACGTGAATCCCTATTCGGCTCACTTTAGGGTTTTGGGATTAAATCCCGATAACTCGGGTATAAATTCCCGGTTATCTTCCGTCTTAACGTTTCTTTTAAGTCTTAACTTAGAATCCATTTTCTTTAAAAACTTTAACTTAAAATCCCTTTTTCATAAAAGACTTAGCTTTTAAAACTTGATCTTGGTAACTTTCTTCGTAAAAATTCGTAAATCTTGGTCTATAATTTCATAAAATATTTAAGGGTCGGAAACTGCTTTTGGGACAGTTTCCATACTTGAAGTAACGTGTTTGGTTCGAAAAACGTTTTTCCTAGTATGGTTCTATAAAATCTTGCACAGAAATTCTTTGATTCCTGCGCAGTTTTGACATTTCAATTTATACTTAAAAATCCCTTTTGAATTTGAAAAAGTTTCCTTCACGAAAGTTCTAGCCCTCGAAGAGTTCTAAAACTTTCGTGTTTTGTAAAATTTCTGATTCTGTACCGATTGGTACCAGTTTTTAATTGAAAATGAGGTTAACTTTGAAATCCGGGTCTCACAGACCACCTACGGGTTTTCTTGTAAAAGAAGGCTGTTGGAGCCTTATTTTGGAAAACTGGTCACGTTGGCCGCTAGGAAACACCCTAGTCTACAACTTTCGTGTTTTAAGTTTTTGCCCATTCGGCCTCTAAAGGCCTGTAATCCATGTTTTACCGAAACTGCTCCCTGGAACCCGAGAGACAGTTTTGGTTCTTACATTTATTTTTTACGTCTTAAGTCGCGGGTTCTAGCTCGACCGACCACATCGGGAGATAGTCAACATACATGCAGCGCATCTAACGTCCCTTAACCTAACCATATAGCCCATGTGATCTTGCAACCCAAAAATCCGAACTCATCATCCTAGGGTTGCATAATCTCTAGCTTAGCATACATCACACATTTCATGCATTTGGCTCATAAAAAACATCACATACATGCATAATTCTAATTGACCTAATTTGGGGACATATTACCTAACTCAAAACCCTAACATACCATTCTAGCAATCTAATCACATAGCATAATTTATGAGCATAAAATTAAACCAAACCACACCTAGAATCTACCTAATCAAGCACTAAGCACACATGCACATCTAAGGCAGCAAATTAAACATACATAGGAGCTTATGCTCTTACAAAAATTTTTGCATAAAATACACATAAATCTTAAGCTTAAAACTCATTTAAACTTGGTAAAAAGCTTTTAAAAATTTTTACCTCAATGAAGTGGATTTCGGCTTAGGGTTTGAGATACCCGAAAAAAATCTGGTTGCACCACTTTGATCCAAGGTTCGGCTGCTCACCCTATGTGCACCAAAAATCAAATTTTTGGTTTCCTTGTGGTCTCCTCTCCTTGCTCGGTCACTCAAGGAAGGTTAGCCCCAAATCTGAAATTTTTTCCTCTCTTCTAGGGACAAAACCCGTGGGCTGTTTGGAGCTAAATCCAAGCTCCTAACTTTGATCAAATCTCACTCTTTTTGCTAGCTTGACAAACCCGAATCTCTAACCCTAATTTCTCCCTCAAATTTTGGTTTTTCCCTTGGGTTTCCCCTGCACCAAACCCTCGGCAAGGGGCTGCTAGAGCTGCCAGAAAAATTTTTTCTTTCTTCCACTCGGTTCCTAGGCTACCCGAAGCAAGCTAGATGGAGTTGGCTTGGAAAAATTTTTCTGATCACTCTCCCTTTTCTCTCTCGGCTTTTTGAGCTAAAAATTTGCAAGAACTTGGCTGCATTTTTTGATTAAAATGAATAGAAGACCCATCTATTTATAGGCCAAGAGCAAGCTTTCAAAAATCTCATTTTGACCCCAAAATTTTCAAAATTTTGGACTTTGGGCATGCTAGGTGGCCGGAGCTAATGGGAGTGCAAGACAACTCATAGTGAGTTGGCATAGTCCACTTGTCATCTTGCTATTGGTCCAACACACCTCTCATGGAATAAAATAATATTTTCTTTTTAAGATATCTTAAATTTAGGGCTTTGTTTGGTGAAAAACCTTGAAACTTTGATTGTAAAAATTTAAATTCCAATACTGTAATTATTATTTTACAGTTTGGATTTTTCATATTTACAGTCAAAAAAATCGGATCGAAGATATTTTCTCAAATCCTTTCTGCCTCATGACCTAATGTGGCGTGCTTGATTTTTCTAAGGTGGTTTTAGTTTTCATCAGTCATAAAAATTAGTTCCTGCAGTATTTTTCATAAAACGCAGATCTTAAAATTCCTCCGTCGCAATTTTGACCATTTTGGTCAAACTTTGACTTTTCGGTCAACAGTTGACTTTTTTGGTCAAAATTTTGACTTTTGTAAAATCGAGTAGATTTCACTCCTTTTTGTTCAAAAAGGCTATTTGCTTCTTCGAACAGTCATTTTTGAGTTTTATTAAGCTATAAAAACTCATAACACACATTAGAGCTCTGAACTAAGCTTTTTCAGGAAATTGCATGTACTATTTACATTCAATTCTTTACAAAAGCTAGTTACTTGAAAAACTAGATATCACAAGAGATTTACCTCAAGATCCAAAAGAGTGGATCTACCCTTGGTTGAGGAATTTTTCTTCTCCCTCCAACACTCACCAAAACCGTCCTCACTCTTTCTCACTTTTCTTTCTTTCTTGGCTCGGTTCCTAAGGGGCTGAAGAACTAGGGAATGAGCTGAAAATTGGGTTTTACTAAATGATTTCCAAGTGAACCACCTCACCTATTTATAGGCGAACAATAATTCTCAAATTTGCATATTGGTCCCTAAGAGCAAAGTATTTGCTCATAGGCCCTAAGAGGTGGCCGGCCATGAGAAAGCCATATGGAAGGACATGCTTATTTGCAGCTCAAAGCTTAGCCAAGCAAGCAAGGCTAGTGTGCTTACTCACCAAGCCTACAAGCATGGCATGTCAACTCTCCAATTTTTCTTATTTGTCATACTTAAAAAATAGGGTGATTTTATTTCTAAAATTGCACCTTGGTCCTCAAGAGCAAAATATTTGCTCATAGATCCATGAGGTGGCTGGCCATAGGGTTCCATGTGGAGGCTTGAGCTTAAACAAAAAATTTTCAAACTTATCTCCAACTAATTCTCTTTGGTTTCCAAGGTAACCATTGTAACCGAGCTTGTAACCGATCATTGGCCTAGTTGGGTTTGGAGGCTTAGTTAGGAAAATCCATCATCCAAAAATTTACATACTTATCCATAATCACTCACTTTTCTTAAAATTGCATATTGACCCCTCAAGACAATAATATTTACACTTTAACCCCCATAAGGTGGCCGGCCATGAGGATGCTTAGTGGCCAAGAAATCTCTCCAATTCTTGCTTAGTCATCCATTTTTAATACTTCTTAATTTTCTAAAAATCCATAATTATCTTAGGACGAGGTGTCATCCCATAAGGTCTTGTTTGGCTTTCCTCCTAAAATGTAGTCCATTTCATATTTATACAGATATTACAAATACTGTTTTCAACCGATAACAGTATAGTTGCACTAGACTACTGTCCAGAATTATCTGCACTTAACTGGACCACGTATCGGATTTTCTTAGGACTTGAAATTACTTAATCCTTATTGCTCGAATAATGTGCTTGATTTTCTAGGGTGATCTCATACCTTATTCTTGCGTATTCATACCTTAGGTTATTCTGATCAAATGTCGACCGACATAAGATCATAAACCCTAATTTTCCACCTCTTTCAATGAAAGGCCTCGTACTTGCATACGTAAACTATTATCGAGTATTATAATACTTCAAGAACTCAATAATACTCTGATAAATCAGATCAAGCATTTCACATAAACATACATAATACAAACTTTGATTCCTTAAAAAGGAAATCGTAAATTTGTAAAAATGATTGGTTATAACAATATACATTCCACATTTTAAGATAATGCCACATTTTATGATAAAGCCATGCTTTATTAATATGCCACAAGTCATTCTATGTTAGTGATCTTTATATCATACTATATATATGCATCATATGCATCATGACTAATAAGATCACAAGTAAAGAATCTTAGTCTTAAAAAAGTAATAAGACTAAGACTAAACCAAAACAAGTAAAGTGTCGTACCAACCTCCTGCCAGATTATGGAGGATTATGTATGTTCAAGAAAATTCTCAGACTTTCCGTTAATGCGTGAAGGGTTATTATCAACCTCCCGTTGATGCGTGAGGATAAAATCAACCTTCCGTTGATGCGTGAAAAGTTATATATATGATTCCCAGAATTTTTAGGGACCTTGCAAACCCTACCTTTCTGTGGATTGCGCGTATTTGGTACGTACACAAGTGGCCCATATGTTAAGCAAGATAATAAGTTGATAATCAAGTCCATAATGGAGCATGAGAGATTTATAATTAATCATAATTGGTCCATGCATAAGTTGCACGACATTTGTTATGTTTTGTGAGATTATGTTTGTACTTGCTGAGTGAAAGCTCATTAGTATATTTCATACTGTAGGTAAAGAACTTACAGCTTAATTGGTGGGTCATGTGGACGATGCTGCAAGTGAAGGACAGTGCGGGATACCACTATGCAAATTTTTCCGCAACCCTTTTTAAACTCCAAATATATATGATGTTTGAAGACTTCAGTTAAAAGTAAGACATATGTGTATCTTATATTTTAGTATGTATGCATGGAAAGTTTACCTATATGGACTAGTCCATTCATATGGTGTTTAGAGAGAAGAAAAAAAAATTTATTCTCTAATTTAAATAAAGTAAGCATGGTAATAGCCCTACGTAGGTGGGGGCATTACAATAAAATCATGTCACCTAAACACATAAAAAGCACACAAATTCATACTTGTGACATTGTAAATCAATATTCTAAACAAAAACTTTACTTAATTACAGAAAAGACACACAACCTAATCAAACAGGCATTTTATCGAACATGTAATATGCAAAAGCATAAATCACAAAATCAACACTTTTTTTGGAAAAGTCTCCAAACCGTCACCTCACCTAATCATTTTAAATCAATCTAAAACTAATTCTCTCTCAAAAAGGTATTTTGTCGAACATGTAATATGCAAAAATATAAATAAAAAAATCAACATTTTTTTTCTAGAAAAGTCTCTAAACCGTCACCTCACCCAAGCATTTTAAATCAATCTAATACTAATTCTCATTCAAAGAGGCATTTTCTCGAACATGTAATATGCAAAAGTTTAAATCACAAAATCAATATTTTTTTTCCAGAAAAGTCTCTAAACCGTCACTTCACCCAAGCATTTTAAATCAATCTAAAATTAATTCTCACTCAAGGAGTCATTTTCACTACTACAAAATGTGGATTCTACGATGGAGCATCCATGACTGTTTTTTAAAAACGGTCATGGAAAGTTTTGCAAAAAATAGGGTGTGGAAAAGGGTTTCTAAAAACCGTCATGGAAGCCGAAGCTTCCATGACGGTTACCAAAAACGGTCATGGAAGCTGAAACTTCCACGATGGTTTCCGAAAACCGTCGTGGTATATTGCTATACCACGACGGTTTTTCCCAAAAACCATCATGGAAGGTCTAGATACCACAACGGTTTTTCCCAAAAACCGTCATCGTATGTTGACTAGGAATTTTTAAAAATTTTTTTTTACAATCGACCATGACCGTTTTTCCCAAAAACCATCATCATATGACCATTCTCAAATATAAACCACGACAGTTTTCTAGAAAAACAGTCATCATATGTTTTTAAATAAAATTTGCCGCATTGAAGATTTTAACTATAATCCCACAAGCGGCCAAACCTATGTATTATGCATGCAGCAAGCCATCATTAACTCCTGTTCTTAGTTTCATTCGCACAAAATCATATATAAATAATGCCCACATATAAGTGAGACAATGTGCATAATTATCATAATTAATTAAGCTTATAAATTATATACAACGTAAAAAAAAAAATCACTATCAAGTTTTTTTTTTTTTTTGGGCTTCTCAACATATGTCCACTCAACATCTAAATGATTCAAGTGTGAAACGTCATCATCGAAAACATCAATCTCTTCCACCGGTGGCAATCCCTTTGTGAAAGATGGAATGTCGATGCAATTTTCATCATTTTCTTGGCCATCTCGGATTATTCTTGACTTAAGGATCCGTTGTATATAATACTTGTACCATTTGTGATGTCATAATGAAAGGATCATTTTTGTATCCTAATTGCCTAAAGTCCACCACTGTCACGTCGTCACTATCAGTCTTAACATAATTATTGTCAGCCCACTTGCATTTAAAGAGTGCTATCCACAAGCCGCAATAATTAAGTTCCCAAATATCTTCAATAAACCCAAAGTGGTTCGTGGAACTATATACCGGATTCTTGTCCTTTGCGGAGGAAATATGCATAGACTCGGCATGAAGGGTCACTCCACTATTTTGGACGGGATGCTTCTTATTTCTTTCGCGAGTGTAGAAGGAGTAGCCATTGACAAAGTACAATGTATATCTTAGGACTATCGATGATAGTCCTCTTACTAGCTTCATTAAGTCTTGCGAAATGCTAGTCTTTATATGCAAATCTTTTCTTATCCACTCCCGAAATGTTCGATTGTGCTCATCTTGAATCTACTTCTCACTTTTTTCTTTTCTTGGATTTGCAGCTCTTAATTCCATCATGTGAACCTCAATGAAAGGCTCTACTTCCTTAGCATTGTGAAAAACATATAGACAACCTTTTTCCCATTTATCTTGATTTACTGGTGAAGGAACGCCCATGGATAGTCCTTTCGACGTAAATAGCCCACTCTTTAGCAACCCTATTGGTTCCGCATTGTACAAATACCTCGAGTAAAATTCAACCAATTCCTCCGCTATGTAGTTTTTCATTATATATCCCTCCAGCCTATTTCGGTTCTTCACATAACCCTTTAAAACCTTCATATACCTTTCGAAAGGATACATCCACCTCAAATGCACCGATACACATAGATTAACTTCTCAAACTAAATGCACCATTAGATAGATCATTATATCAAAAAATGTTTGTGGGAAATTGTAGCGACCCACCTAGCACGGACCGTTACCTTACCATACTTACATACGTGACTTACTTATACGAACTTACTTACTTACTTAGAACATGAAACACAGCAGAAATTTTTTTTTTTTTTTTTATGGTGCTACTAGCACATAACTGAACTGAAGGAACAATTTCAAATAATATATCTAGAGGATCAAAACGCATAGCGGATTCCATTCCCCACATTTCACAGTGCCCGGCCACGCTCCTCCATCTTGCATCATCAAATGCTGACAGGTGGCTACCTACAGCATAAACTTAAAACAATGAGCTTTCGCTCAGCAAGTACAACTCCTATACCGCAACACATAATCTACATACATCATAACTTAACCACATCATAACATATCATCACAAACTTCACATATCACTATATAATGCATGCATGAACCAATTATGTTCATATTATGCTCTCTTATCTCATTTTAGCTTGATGTCTAACTTTTCTGCTTATGGGCCCCTCACTTGAGTGTACGTACCCGGCGCGCAACTATGAATTGATTGGGGCGGCCAGTCCAAGTCCAACTCAATCCATAGTCCAACCCGACCTCGGACGGGTGGTACGACACAGGCAAGCTTGCTTGCCTCTCTGCTTACTTTTCTTCTTGTCATGTCATACATACTCTTATCATTCTTATTAGAATTAGTGAGCATGCATCATGATGCCACTTATTCTTACTTCATAATCATCTGACATTCTTAGCTTGACATGTAATCATACATATCATAACATACTTCATACATAAGCATAGATCATGTTTTGATATGCCTCGTAGCATATCAATTAACACTTAGCATAACAGCGCATCACATAGCACATAGCACATCAACTATGTCTAGGTAAAAATACCCTAATAGCCTATGTTGTAGACGGCGTTGTACTTACCTTGTCTACGTCCGATACTAAACTGCTCCGCTTCTGGGTTCAGCTGCAGGGTACTTCCTGCTTAAACGTAAGACATAGGTAAGGTCTCTAATCTTGACTATATTATGTTGGTTTTCAACCAACATTCATGCAATGCTTTGGTTATATGTCCCCCTAGTTATAAAACATGTTATGTTTGGTTACCTCAAGTAACCTTATTGCTTTGGGTTATATCTCATAACCCCATAAAATCGTATACCATAATCTAGTAGGTTACGTTGGATAACCTTTCATGCTAACCCTTATCCCGTAGCTTATGGGGTTATACTAACCCATGGGATGGTTCGTCTTACTAGGTTAACCCTTGTTAACCTCTAAGGTTACTAAAGTCAACCCTCTTCGGGTCAACCTCGGGCTTTGGGGCTAAGCCCAGTAACACGGGTGTAATTCCCGGTTACGTGTCGTAACTATCTACCTAGCAAACCTTGAACTTGAAACTCTTAAATCTCTTTTAGTTTATAAAAGAGTTTGGCAATTAAGCCCAACTTCCTTTAAACTCTTCTAAAAATCCATGTTTCTTGAAACATGGTTTTAAAAATGTTTGAGGGTTGGAAACTACCTTTGGAACAGTTTCCATCTTCAAAATAGTGTTTTTAAACAGAAAAACAGTTTTCCTAAACTGGTTCTAGAAAATCCTGTGCATGAACTTCTTGCTCCCTGCGCAGTTTTCAGAAATCAAATTATATTTAAAAATCCTTTTAGAATTGGAAAAAGTTGTCTTCATGAAAGTTCTAGATCTCGAAGAGATCTAAAACTTTTGTGTTTTACAAAAAATCTGATTCTGCTTAGATTAGTACCAGTTTTAATTTGAAACGGGTTGCTCGTGAAAACTGGGTCTGAACAGACCACCTTCGGTTTTTCGTAAAAACGGAGGCCTTTAGAACCTCATTTTGGGAATTGGTCTACGTTGGCCCCTAGGAAAAACCCTGTTCTACAACTTTCGTGTTTTACATTTTAACCCATTCGGCCTCTAAAGACCTGCAATGACCACTTTCCTAAGACTGTCCAGTTTGGAAACCGAACTGGCAGCCTTGTCTAGTTAAGCCGGTTTACGTCCTAATTCGCGGATTCTAACTCGACCGCCCACTACGGAAGCTTACTTACGAAGCATACAACGTTTCTAACGTCCCGCATGTTACAACATGCTAGCCCAACATACCCATGCAGCCCTATAAAACCGGTTGCATTAACCTTGGCTGCATGGTTCTAATCCTTGCATACAATCAATCCATTCATGCCATACCATTCCATTTCATCACATCTAGCACCCTAACATGCATTCACATTCTTGTTCACATAATTGGGGACATATAACCATAATCTAGCATGCAACCTATCATCAAACAAGCACATGCATAAATAATAGCATAAATAAACCAAACCACCCTTTAGATATTTTAATCAAGCACTAAACTAGCTAAGGGCATAAAATAAACTTATGAGCTTATGCTCTTACAAACCATGCTTGAAATATATTTAAACTTTACTTTAAAAGCTTAAATGAAAATAGGGTTAGGGTTTTGAAAATTACCTCGAGCTATTCAAGGATTGGCTTTAAGGTTGGATCAAAACCTCCCTATCTCACACTTGCTCCTAGGTTCGGTTTCCACTTACCAAAGTGGCACCAAAGCTTGCTTTTTGACCTCTAATTTGCCCTCCACCTATGGCTCGGCTACACCAATTTTTTCACCCAAAAATCTGAAAATTTCTCACTGCTTATACAGCCCAAACCCGTGGCTGCCCTAGACCCCAAAATTGGTCTCCAAACTTGCTCTAAACTTGGTTTCGGTTGCTTGAATTAAACCCGAATTTGTCCCCTAAGATTTTCCCTCAAAAATCTGATTTTTCCCACTTGGTTTCCCTGCTTCTAACCCACAGTAGCAAGCTATAGAAGGGCTGGAAAAATTTTTTTTCTAGCTCTCCCTCTTGCTTTCTCACTCAAAACCGAACTAGCCTAGGATTTGTTCAAGAAAATTTTTGGTTTCTCTCTTGTTCCTCTCCTCTCTCTCTCTCGGCTATGGGCTGCTGAAAAATGGCCAGAATTTAGTTGAAAATTCTGATTTAAATGAATAAATGTGACCCCTATTTATAGACAAAAGTTGAACTTTCAAAAATTACATTTTTGACCCCAAAACTTTAAAAATTTATGCACTTGGCATGCATAGGTGGCCGGATTTTCCTTGTAGAACAAGAAAAAATGACATCATCATGGTGACATCATCCAAGTGACATCATATGCTTACATCACCAAATTTTTAAAATTTGCACTTTGGCTTCAAATGACAAAAATTTTGGCATTTAAGCCCCCTAGGTGGCCGGCCAAGAAACTTGGAGAACAAGCAAGATTTTTCTAGAACAAGACACTTGTCTTGCTTGGCTCGGCTCAAAAATTTATGATGTCATAATTCAAAATGGTGATGATGTCATAATTAAAAAGCCTTGTTTGGCTACTTTTTGTAAAAACAGTCTAATTTAAACTAAACACAGATAAATCTAATACTGTGTTATGCTAATACACAGTATTAATATTTTATACTGCAGTAAAAATTTTATCTGTGAAAAATCGGACTGGAAAATTTTTTTCTTATTTTCCCGAGTCTTTTTGCTCTGTGCCCTAACTTAGCGTGCTTGATTTTTCTATGGTGGTTTTAGGTCTTATCTATGCTATCTTGCCCGAATAAATGAGTTTTCGCAGTATTTTTCCCATACTGCATGTCATAAAATTGTACTGTCATCATGTTGACTATTCTGGTCAAACTTTGACTTTCCCGGGTCAAACTTGACTTTTTCGGTCAAACCTTTGACCGACATAGAATCATGCAAATATCATCCATTTTCTTCCGAAAAGGCTATTTTCTAGTTTAAACAATCATCTTTGAGTCTTATAAAGCTATAAAAACTCATCACACATAATAAAGTTCTAAATCGTATTTTTTCATAAAATGCCTTCACAGCATACGTTCAAGCCTCTTAAAGAGGAAACGGTAACATAGGAACAAGTCAGGTATTACAGAAATACCTCTCAAGCATGCACAATGTCATCACCAATTCCGATTGTAGCGAATCTAGCATAAGTTGATTAATTACCTTGGAGCATATTAAATTGAAAAATGAGCATAACTTTGTAATTGATATCTCACACCTTGTGTATAACTCCCCGCAATGCAAGAAGTAATAATTGTTACATCAAGATATGACAATCATGTGTTTTTATTCTAATGAGCCTCAAATCCTTCATCGACACCAACCTTTTGAAGTTGGAGGAGTGCCCACTTGGCACTTTCACGGAAGCAAGCCATTCAAAAAGCTTTATGTTTTCTTGTCTCAATAATGTATGCTTCGTCGGAGGTAAGTAAATACCGTTTGATCTTTCGTCGGGGAGCAAATTTGGTCTAATGTTTATCTCTTTAAGATCCAACCATGCCTTAACACCATCTTTAGTTTTGTTTGGAATGTCAAGCAACGTGTTCACTATTGATTCACAGACGTTTTTCTAAATATGCATAACATCTAAGCAATGACGAAAGTAAAGTGACTTCTAATATGAAAGTTCATAGAAGATTGACTTCTTCTTCAAAGGTCCATCGACATCTGGATCCTTCCGTTTTCTTTTTCCCAAAACTGCTTTCACATCTTTAACCATCTCAAATACATCTTCGCCAATTAAAATTAGAGGATTGGTTCTTTTTTTTTTTCTGTATTACCATCAAAAGCCTTCTTTTGTTTGCAGTATCGATTTTTTGGCAAGAATCTCCTGTAACCAAGGTAAACGGTTTTCTTACTATTTTACAATTGGATGGAAGATGTTTCCTTCATACAAATAGGACAACCTATAGAACTCTTCATAGGATAACCAGATAGATTGCCAAGTGCGAAAAAGTCATTAATTGACCAAATCAACATTGCATGAAAATTGAACATATCTTGATGGTAAGAATCTCTAACTTGTAAATCATTTTCTCACAAGCTTTTTAGGTCATCGATTAATGGTGCCAAGTACACGTCAATGTCATTCCCCGGTTGTTGAGAGCCTGAGATCAATAAAGTCAACATCAAGAACTTCCATTTCATGCACAATTCTGGAAGGAGATTGTAGTTGACAAGTATGACTGGCCAGGTATTATGCCTACTACTCATATTACTATGTGAATTTATTCCATCCGTCGATAAACCGAGACGTAAATTCCTTAGTTCTGCACTAAAATCTGGATGATTGTCATCAAAGGTCTTCCATTGTGGTGTGTCGGCTTGCCATCATCAACACGTTTATCATGATGCCATGTCAAATTCTTAGCATGCTCTGTCACTGTAAGACCCAAATTTTTCTATGGACTCATGATTTCCTTATGCATGAAGAATTAAAGTCCATATTATGTGTTTATGAAATGTTTCATGAAAATTATGAATATCAATGTGAAATTCATAATTTTATGAGTAAATGTTTGAGTTCTCATTAGATTAGCTATGAGACTCAATAAGTGATTGTTTAGCCATGTATGAAGCTTTTTATGGAAAAATGCTTAACAAAATTCATGATTTTATGTTGGTCAAAATTTGGCCCGAAAAAGTTAAAGTTGACCAAAAAGTCAAAAGTTGACCATAGAGGTCAAAGGTATGATGGTATAGTTATTTGATAAGCAGTATGAAAAATATATTGTGAAAAACTGTCATTATAGACAAGATAGCAAGATCAAAGTTCAAAACCACCATAGAAAAATCAAGCACACCAAGTTAGAAATAAAGGGCAAAAAGGACTTTGAAAAATAGGAAAAATTTTTACTGTCCATTTTTACACAGATAAATTTTAGACTGTAGTACAGTATAAAATACTGTTATTAGTGGATAACAGTATTAAAAATATCTGTGTAGTAAAAAAATGGACTGCGTATTAAGGAATTAGCCAAACGAGGCCTTAGGTGATGACATCACCCCCCCATAGAATTATGACATCATAAATGATTAAATAAAGGATGGAAAGAATTATGGAATTATCTAGAAGAGGGGTGAGGTGGCCGGCCACCTAGGGGGTAAAAATGCAAAGATTTTGTCATTTGGGGCCAAAATGTAATTTTTGAAAAATTTGTGATGTAAGCAAGTGATGTCATCAAGATGATGTCACCTTGATGAGGTAAGCAAGCCTTGTAGGACAAGGGATGGCCGGCCAACATGACACCTAATGGGGGTCAAAGTGCAATTTTTGATTTTTGAGGGGTTTTTATACAATTTTTAGAAAATTTCTCCACCACTATAAATAGACCATGAAAAGGTCGGTTTTTTGGCTGGAAAAATTGAAAAAAACAGTCAAGCTATGCCATTTTTCTTCTCCATAAAATCTGAACCCAAATTAGCCACCCAAAGAGAGAAAAAAAATTGGAAAATCAAGAGAAAGTGTTAGGAGTATTCGGTTTTCATTAAGAGCCAAGAATAGGTTGAAAAAAAAAATTGATACCCATTTTTGGGCCAAGTGGCCAGTTGTGGGAGAGAAGGAAAGGAAAGGGAAAAGTGAAGTGAAAAGGGAAGAGGAGGTGTGGCCGGACTTGATTGAACCGAGTTAGTGGCCGGAAAAATTTTGGTGCCCATTTGGAGGGGGAGAATTTTCGGACCCAAAAACCTAACCCACTCCTAGGATTGATCAAGGTAATAGCCCTAAACCCTATTCTTTTTCAATTAAGTTTTAGAATTGAAATTTAAGTGTATTTCCAAGTCATGATTGGAATAGCATAAGCTTAAAGTTATTTATTGCCCTAGGTTGATTAGGTGTGTGCTGGATTAGATCTAAGGGTGGTTTGTTTATGAATTTTGATTGACTATGCTTGCTAGGATTGCATGCTAGATGTGAATGTGTTGTATGTTCCCCAAAGATGTTCAAGCATGATATGCTAGGTTGCTAGAGTGAAAGGTGAATGAATGGAATGATGGATTGAAACTAGAACCATGCAACCCTAGGTTAGGGTAGATTGGTTGATGGGCTGCATGGACACGATGGGGCTGCATGAATATTAATATGGGACGTTAGAGAACGCTGCATGATTGTTATTTAGGCTCCCGCGTATTCAGTTGAGTTAGTTTGCGACTATAGGACGTAAAATAAATTTAAGAATGGAAACTGTCAGGTTCGGGTGGACACTAGCCAGTTTTCTGGAAAGTGGAATTTGAGGCCTTTAGAGGCCGAATTGGGAAAAACGTAAAACATGAAAGTTGTTCAGAAGAGGTTTTCCTATAGGCCAGCATGGACAATTTTTCAAAATGAGACTCCAATGGCCTCGGTTTTCGTGAAAACCCGAGCCTAACCATGCCTAGGTTTCATGCACGGTTAGGTGGATTCAACCAAGAAAATGGACACGTTAGAGTCCGAATTAAATTTTTTATAAAACATGAAAGTTTTAGGATTTTTTGAGATCTAGAACTTTTGTGAAGACAACATTTTCAAATTCAAACTGGATTTTTAAACTGACAATGATTTATAAAAACTGTGCAGTGAACATGAAATTCCTGTACAAAATTTTCTGAAAACAATTTTGAAAAACTGTATTTTTCCCAAAAATCACTATTTTAACTGTGAAAACCATTCCAAAGGCAGTTTTCAGCCCTTAATGATTTTTATAAGTCTCCATTTCAAAAACCACGAATTTTGAGGTTTTGGATTTGAAATCTCCAAAATTTCCCCAAAAGTAAAGAAAATGGGATTTTTAAGTAAAGTGTTTTCAAGATAAGGAAAATGGATTTTTTTACCAAAAGTTTGGCCTAATTTAACATCCTTGAGGATTACCCAATGTAACCCTATTGGATACCATGAATGATACGGGATTAAGAATATTAAGACAAAAGCCCAAGGTTAGGATAATAGCCTAACCCTAATTGTATGTAGGCTTAGCAACCAAGATTACCTTATGTAACCTAATGAGCTATCATGTGTATGTTAGGGGGAACATATAACAAAGGTTAAGTATGAATGTTGGTTAGGTCACCAACATTTTATGATAGGATCCTTATCCTATACTTTTTCAAATAACAGGAAGTGACCTGCTGTTGCAACCCGAGTTGAAGCAGCAACATTCAGGACACAGCATGAGGTAAGTACAAATTTTACCTATTTTCAAATGTGCTATGTTATAAATGCCATGTTATGAATGTCATGTTATGAATGCCCTGTTATGAATGTCATGTTATGAATGCCATGTTATGATGAAATGTTAAATGAATGATATGACAGGTATGCTATGCCATGTTATGATGAAAAGTTAAGTTAATGATGTGACATGTATGTTATGTTAAAAAAGGTCATGTTGAGGAATGCCAAGTTAGAGAATGTTATGTATAAGAATGCTATGTTCTAAGAAGGTCATGTTTTAAAAACGTCAAGTTTTAAAAATGTAATGTTTTCAAAAATACCATGTTTTCGAAAAATGTCACATTTTCAAAGATGCCATGTTTTCAAAAACGCTATGTTTTAAAAATGTCACATTTTTAAAAAATGACATAATTACGAAAATGACACTTTTATGAAAATGCCACTTTTACGAAAAATGCCACTTTTACGAAAATGACATTTTTACGAAAATGCCACGTTTACGAAAATGTCACGTTTACGAAAATGCCACGTTTACGAAAATGCCATGTTTTAAAGAATGTTATGTTTTTAAGAATACCACACCATGTTCAAAAGATGTTATGTTTTTAAGAATACCATGCCATGTTCAGAAGATGATATATTTTAAGAATGCCATATCATGATTCAAAGAATATCATGAAATGATGAAATGTCAAGTTATGATATGTTATAGTGACATCAGGAGGTATGATCACTAATGTTAAACCACATGGTAAGAATACACAAGTAAAATATCGTACCAACCTCCCATCAGGTGGAGGGTTATCAATGTTCAAGTTCAATGTTTCCCAGAACTGTTAGGGACCTTACAACCCCTAACTTTATCTGGAGAGCGCGCATCTGGTACGTACACAAAGGGGTCCAAATGTTAAAGGAAGATAATAAGTCCAAGATGATAATAGATTATAAAAGATTCATAAATGAACATAAATAGTTCATGCATATGTATATGATGTTTGTGATGTTAAATGTTTTGTGAGATTAAGTTTGTGCTTACTAGGCGAAAGCTCATCAGATATATTTCATACTGTAAGAAAGAAGCCTGCAGTTTAACTGGTGGGCTACATGTGGACAATGCGACGGATGAAGGGCGGTGTGGGATACCACTACGCATATTTTCCGCAACTTCTTTTGGAGTTAATGGGTTTATGTATATATGTATTTATCCCAAAAACAAATTATGTTATATAGTATATATGGCGTGATGAAGACTTTAATTAATCTTTTTATTCCAGTATGTAAGTATGACAAGTCTGCTATGGACTAAACTATTTATATATATGTATGTTGAGAAAAAAAATATTATTCTCAAATTTTCAAGTAAGATATAGTTAAGTAAGTAAGGTGACGGCCCTACGTAGGTCGGGGCGTCACAGTCACGACTCGACCTACATAGGGCCGTGACTTCGTACTTACTTAACTTAAATATCAACTTTGCAATGACCTAATTTCGTGGAGCCATTACCTTACTAAGCTTACTTACCCTATCAAGCTTATTTAAACATACTTTATCTTCAAACTTACTTTTGCTTTATACAAAAATATGGAAATTTTTTTTTTTCTTAACTCAATTTAAAAATCAGCTTATACTCATACTTATTTATATGTACTTACTCGAGTACCAAGCTTTAAAACCACATTTTAACAAATCATACTAATTGTCATATATTAGTACCATTAACTTAGTATAACATAATACAAACACATTTTATATAACATATTACCCGTGGCAGTGTCCAACCCAAATTTCACAATTTACAGTACCATCTCTCCACAATCTTACATCAAGCATTGCCGGTAGGATTGCTTACCTACATCATGAACATAAGTTATGAGCTTATACTCAGTAAGTACAACTTTCTATTCCACTAAACATTTTTAGTAAAAGAATGTATGGACCGATTATGCTTTCTTATGAATCAATTATACTTTCTTAAGAATCAATTATGTTTTCTTATGCTAACTTGGTTTTGGGTCCCTTACATATCATGTGTGCACGTACCGTGGCGCATAGCCATAGAATGGTTGAGGCAGCCAGTCCAATCCAATTGAACCATGAACCAAACCGTTTAACATGGAGTGGTTGGGTCAGCTAATCCAATCTAACTCAAACCATGAACCAAACCATTTAAACCCGCCCTCATGGCAAGTCGGTATGACACAAGAAAACTTGCTTGTCTTATCTTATTACATGAAAATTTGTTCTTGGTTGATTATGCTTGAAAACTTAAATCTTAAATGTTTCTTGCTTGAAAACTTAATCTTATTCTTATCATATGATTGATTATTAGTGAACATGCTTTCATGATGCCATAATAATAGAAAATAAAACATAAAACATATGTACATCATGTAAATCAATACATGAATTTTTTAAAAACATGTAATGCAATAAAAATATTTTACCCATGCGGTAGACAGAGTTGTACTTACAAATTATCCTATGCTCTTGGTCTATCATTCCAACAAGACACGACAACAGGTCATATTCCTGTTTCAATAGGGCATAAGATAAGAGTCGTTCTATCTTACTATAAACCATAGCATACTAGATCGGCATTCAATCCGATTACCTTTAGTAATCATAGATACAAATCCTATCATAGTAAATTGGTATCCTATCTGATTACCATTGGTACCTTAGCATAATAAACAAGTATCCTATCCGGTTACCATTGGTGATCATGGATACAGGCCCTAACATGATAAATCGGTATCCTATACGGTTACCATCAGTCATATACTTGTTACCATATTCTTATATTTTGAAAATATCATAACTTTATAAATCAAGTATTTCTTATCATGATACTTGAAATTACCATTCATAAAACATAGTACGTTTTTAAAAATCACTTTGGAAATTTCATTGGATTTAAACCTTTTTGAAACCATTTTCATAAAATCTCAATCTCTTTTTAAAGAGATCATAAAACCTTAAAAACAGCTTTTAAAATAGCCTTTTTAATTTGGTTGATAGTACGTGTGCAGGAATTTCCTATACCTTGTACAGTTTTAAAAATCCAGCTTTAGCTTTAAATTGGTTTAAAATTTGAAAATCGTTTCTTCACGAAAGTTGTAGATCTCATTGAAACCTACAACTTTTTCTTTTGTCCAAAATCTAAATCTGCCTTTAACTTACTTATTTTTGCTTTTGAAAAATTCTGACCGTGTACACTGTTTGTACTGACCAGCTTCGGATTTTGATAAAACCAGAGGCTTTTGGAGTCTTATTTTCAAAAACTGTCTATATTATCCCATAGGATTTTCAATTTTCTACAATTTTGTAGTCATAACTTTTACCGAATTTGGCCTTTAAGGGGCTCAAAATTAAGTTTCCATAAAACTGTCAAGTTAAATCTGAAATTGGTAGTTTTGTATTTTGTTGGTTTTTACTTAAAATTTCACACACACTACTTCAAACGGTCGAAACCGTGAGCCTACATCAACATGCAGCGTGTCGGATTTGATCTTAATATTCAATCATTCCCTTGTTCATCTTCATGAAAAACACAATATTTGACAACTTTTCAAGCTTATCAAATTGTACTTTTAGGTTAATTCCTTAACTAACACACTTAGCATTCACATCATCATCATCATCATCATCATCATCATCATTTGTCATCATACATCACTTTTTCCTACTCAAACATGTAAAGACATATTCACGAACACTTGGTAGGCACATGCAATCCTAAAACTCATTCTAGAGCATAAACTCAAATCCATGCTTAAAACTTAACAAGCAAGATAATCTAAACTTAGATCAAGCATATAAAAACTATAACATGACAAGATAAGAAGCATGAGCTTATGCTCTTACTAACCATAGCTTGAAATACACATAAGTCTCATAAATGAAATTCTTAGTTGGAGGGTTGAGATTGTACCTCTAAAGCTTTGAAAGAGTGGTTCTAGATCTTGCATGAGCAAAAATTCTTGCTTCACTCTCCACCATAGCAACCGACCATCTTTCTCTCTCTCTCTCTCTTTGTTTTTCTAAGTCTAGAGAGGAATAGTTGAGAAGAAACTAGAAGTTGGGAAGCCAACTAAATGGTTCAACTCATCACTACCCACCTTTATTTATAGGTGGGAAATTCCAAATTTTCCATAATTATTTTTATTTCTAAAATTTCCCTTGAATTTACGTATTTGGCCTTGAAAACAAATTTTTGCCTTTCATATCCCTCTAAGTGGCTGGCCATGCAATGGTTTGCAGTCAAAAAAAATATTTTCAAACTTGATCTCTAATTGTTTCCTTGTTCCCCAAGGCCACCCAATGTAACTGGTCAATGTAACTGGCCATTTGGCCTAGTTGGAGGCTTTCGTTAGGGAAAAAAATCCATAAATTCCATAATTCAAAAATTACATATTTACCACAATTAATTGGCCTCCAAGTAGGGCCATTTTTGGCACTCCTTCTAATACGCAGTATAATTTCTTGATAATTCAAATAGTGTCAATACTGTTATAACTATCAACAGTCCAGGAATGCTGATCTATAGTCCAGAATTTATTTGCACTTAACTGGACCATGCATAGGATTTTCTTAGGACTTGAAACTTCTTAGTTCTCCTTGCTTCAAATATTATTCTTGATTATTCTCGAGCGATTCCATTCCTTATTCTCAATTCTACATCCGCAATGACGGTTAGCCACAGTATAATTTCAATACTACTTATTATACTGTAGTGCCATCTTATTCAAGTCATAATTTATCCTGATCATTCATTGACCCGAACAAAAATTATAATTCATGGTTCTGCTTTAATCACCATAAGGCCTCATACTTGACCTTAAACTGTCATTAAGTCTCATAATACTTGTAAGAACTCAAACATACTCTGATAATTAAATCAGATCATAAGCTTCATGTTGACATATATGATTCAGACTTAGATTTTCCTTGTATCTAAGGAAATCACAAGTTCGTTAAAATTTTGAGTTGTTACATGCTCGGCATTACGGAATAAATGATGCAATCGTGGAGCCAGTGGAATGTACCATAACACCTTCACCGGCACTCATTTGCTATCATTCGATGGCATCTTGCCCTTCTTCCATCTTGACTCATTACAAACCTGGCATTCATCTAAATCTTCATATTCTTTCCAGTAAAGGATGCAATCATTTGAATAAGCATGTATCTTTTCATATTCCACTCCCAAAGTGCTCAACGTCTTCTTCACCTCATATATACTAGGTGGCCCTTTGTTATCATCCGGTAGAACATCTTTTAGAAATTCTAAAAGAGTCATGAAACTAGAATTCGTCCACCTTCCCGACGCTTTCATATTCTATAATTTAACCAATACCCCTAATTTTGTGTATTTTGTGTATTTTGTATACCCGACGTACAAGGGCGTTTCGGCATCATTAATCATTGCCTCAAATAACTTTGGATGATACACAAAATGTTCTTCCAAATCATTTATCATATTGAACATATCATCACTAATGTCTTCCTCAATAATAGGCTCTTTACCTTTAGTACTCGTCGATGTATATTTAATATCGAAAAAATCTTTACCATGCAAATACCATGTTTAGTAAGAACAAATAATCCTATAAGCGTGCAAATGCCCTTTAACATCATCAATGTAATGAGATCTATGATTTCCACAAATTTGACACGGACACTGAACCTTATTCTCTTATATGTGAACTTTGACAAATGACAAAAATTCTTCAACACCATCTTCATATACTTTAGACAATCTATCAAACCACATCCATTTCCTATCCATGATTTGCATATTCTAAATCAAAAAATCAAACTTTTAGAAATCAAACTACTAAATTTTAAAATGCATATCATTTTCATTTAACATCGGCCCATTAATTGAACAATTAACTCAAAAATCGAAAAAACATAACATAACTAAAAATAGAAAACCAGCTAAAACCATTATTAAGTATAAATACCAGGGAAAAAAATTGTGATCACTTAAATTAACACCCATTGCACAATTTAAGTCAAAAGCTATCCCAAAACATATAAAACCTAAAATCATAAATAAAAAATACAGATAAAAACAACAAAAAGAAGTTAGTGATCACTTACAAGAGAGATTGACGGATGGTAGATGGTAGTGGTGATGTCCAACAGTGGGGTACTAACTGTTTTTGGAGTGATCTGATCTGATTTTGGTTATTGCAGCTGCGGTGTTGATATGAAAAAATGAGGGCAACACTCAGTTTTGTTTGAATTTTTTGCAAATTTTGCATGACAGTTTTTTAAAAAACAATTGTGGAAGCTGAAGATTCCACGACTGTTTTCCAGAAACAGTCATGGAATCACGTTGCTTCCACGATGGTTTCTGAAAACGGTTGTGGAAGCCTGAAGCTTCCACGACCATTTTTAAAAACAGCTGTGGAAGTTCCGGCTTCCACAATGGTTTTCCGAAATCGACGTGGAAGTTTCGGCTTCCACAACCACTTTTAAAAATGGTCGTGGAAGTTTCGGTTTCGACGACGGTTTTCAGAAACCCTGTTCCACGCTGTGTTTTTGCTGAACTTTCCACAACCGTTTTTCAAAAACAATCATGAAAGTTCCGTCGTGGAATCTACATTTTGTAGTAGTGAATTAACTTTTTTGTTAGAAAAAAAAAATCAATGGACCACCATGGGCCGAGGGGCTTCCAGCTCCTCCTGAGTTCACGATGGCTACGTCCCAGGTTCCTTCTCTCGTCATCAATGAGTAATGGAAGAAAAAATGAACTCAAATTAACGTCTCTAAAAGATCGTTTTCTAACATCACCATTTCCTTGACAAGGTCAACGGATAACGTGTGGTATTTAGAGCAGAGAACTCAAATTTCTCAACTCATTGGACATACCATCATTCTCTTGAGTCATTTGTCTAGCTAACATTCACTTTTTATCCATTGATAAACCGAGTACCCATTTAAAATTGAAACAAGTTTGCATAAGTACCTTAACTTTTTCAAACGAGATTCGGAACTAGATAAAATTAAATCCAATTAAGCAACTATTTGTATAACCTAGAAAAAGTCCAACAAAAAAAAATTTACAAAACAATTTAATCTAAAGCAAAATTAGCAGCAAAGTAATTAAGTCCAATAAACCAACAATATCAGATTTCAAGCCCCGTTTAGGGTCATGTATGGAAACATTTTTCCAAACAATTTTTTTTTTTTTGCCATTTTTCTCAAATTTTACTATTCACTTTTCCAAACATTTTCAAAAAACTTAAATTTTAAAAGTTTATAACTTTATCACTTTATGTTTGAATGAGATAATTTTTTTTTTCTCAAATCACATAGAATTTCGAGAGGAACGAAGCAAGATTAATATTGCTAATTTTTTTCTGAACACATTTCAAGTTTTTACATTTTTACCCTCTAAACAGTTCATTTTCACCAAACACACATTTCCAAAACTCAAACCATCCTCCAACCTTCAAAACATCATTTCCAAATGTGACCCCAAACAAGTTGTTAAGAAGATGTTCCACCTACAATGACGCCCACTCTCACCAAGAAGCGCATGGGGAGCTGTAATGAAGTCCGCTTCTGACATTTAATGAACCTTTGGGTTTTTCTTTTTTTTTTTTCCATTTTTCAATTATTATTATTTTTTGATAGAATTATTGGCCTTACTAAATTTTTTTTTTAGTAGAATAGAAAATTCAAACTATTAAACAGTGAGTCATCTATCGTATGCTCAAATTTTATGTTTTCATACAAAATTATTTTCGACTATTCGAAAAGCACTTTTTTGTTTTTTTTTATTTTTTATTTTATTTTTGGGGTAGGAGGTGTTGTATTGAGACATGTTTATGATATTGGTTCATTTTTTGACAAAAAGAATTTTCAGTTATTTTCACAAATAGACACTAAATTATACTCTTTAGTTTAAAGTTCGTCCTTGACTTTTAGTTTTATAAGTCATATGACCTTGATCTTTTGTATTATTATAAAAATGGCCTCCATATTGGTATTTTGTTAAAAACGGAACAGAAATTAAACGCTTTCAAATTGTGTGAGCTTTAATTAATGTCAAAATCATAATTAAAGTATTTTTAAGAGAAACTATATGACCAAAATAGCTCTATGACATAAAGTTTATGCTATATATCGTTGGACTATTTACATATATGGCCAAATTAGAGACATGCTTTTAAAAAATGTGTACAAGGTAACTTATTTGCAAAATTGAACAAAAATAAAACTAATCATAATGTGTTGACAAAAATACCCTTAAATCTAAATAAGGAAAAAAAAAAAAAAAGACATATTTCATTCTAAAAATAGCCATATAAATTCCATTACCCATTTTGTATATAAGAAAATTAGAAATTCACAATCCCTAAAAACATTTCCTCTTTATATTTATTAACGTCTTTATGAATACGTTGTTGATTTTTTTTTTTTTTTTTTTTTGTATTTTTTGTCAACATCGTATGGATGAGGTCAATATTGTATGATATTATATTTGATTTTTTTTTTTTTGGGGCTTAATGACACAATTAATATGACATTGATCCTGAAAAAAGAAAAAAAAATATAGTATGCCAAGTTCTTCCATTAAGTAATATAGTCATTATAATATAGATCATGTGATTAGATGTTACTGATCAAAATTATACAATTTAATGATAAGGTCCTTATAAGATTTTAATAGTTAAAGTGACCGAGTCATTATTATATGATTATATTGATATTTTCACCATATTAAAACATTGATCGTTACAAAAATGATTTGGTCATTATCATAATAATTAAAAAAAAAAAAAAAAACTTAATGGCAAACATAATCGTTTGTAGACGTTCAATAGAAAACAAAAGACAAATCTAAGAACTTTTTTTTTTTCTTTTCAAAGCAAAATAAGAACATGCTTAGTACTCAAATGAAAAGTTTAAAAAAAAAATTCTTTTTAAAATACGTGTTTTCTTTCCTTAAAAAACAATTAAAAAAACTTGTTTACAGATAATTAAAGAAGCTTAAAAGGAAAAAGCTTCCTCCCTTAAAAGTAGGTAAAGCATATGTGATACATCTAAAAATTAAATCTTGCACGGTAAAAAAAAAAAAAAAAAAAAAAAACCTTGATAACATGAAATAATGATACTTTTTTTTTTCCATAAAAAGCACTCGTGCATTAATTATTAAAAAAAAAAAAAAAGTCAACAACTATTGAAGGGTAAACATGGAAGAAAACAAGAATGAATTTTAAATTTTGTCAAATTTGTAAATATTTTTATTAGTGGTTATATTTTAAAACGGGTTCTCAAAATTGGTCCTTTTGTGTATATATTTACGTTAAAGTATAGTTTGCTTTCAAAATATATTTAATTCAAGTATATTATTTCTTACCAAAAGATATTTTATTATGACTTTACTTATAAATAAAGTTCATGTGAGCAGGATATGTTTAATTTCTTTATAATATTTTTTACAAAATGTTGATAGGGGACTGTTGGCTTACAGTAGAAAAGTTTGAGGAAGTGTCGTCAAGTTTAATGTATTGAATTACACAATTAGCGATGATATTTTTTAAGATTATAGTTAATGTTTTCAACTACACAATTAGTGGCAACATTTTTTTAAAATGTCGTCGCTAAAAGTTGATTTTTTTGTTTAAAAAATAAAATTTTTAAAATAGAAAATTATCAATGGCAATGGAAGTGGCACATGGGTGGAGTCCGTGGCAGAGGATTGTGGCGGTTGAGGGCGGAGGGGGTGGAGGGGGGTGAAAAAGGGGAGGAATAAGAAGAAGGGAAAAGATGGGAAGAATGAGGAAGAAGAAGAAGGAAAATGAGGGGGGTGGTAGAGGCCGAGAATGTGGAGCAGTGGAGACTAGAAGAAGAAAAAGAAGAAGAAGAAGGAAGGAAAATGAGGGGGTGATGGTGGTTGACAAGGATAGCAGCGGCAGCGGTGGAGGCTGTAGGGCCGGAGTCCTGTTGGCAGCTGTGGGTGGTGGTGAGGGTGCGGAAGGGATGGATGATGGGAGAATGATGGAGAAGAAGAAGAAGAATGAGGGAAAAAGAGAGTCTAAGTAAGTCACAGAATTTTAAGCAAGAACATCTTTGCTGTCGCTAAAAGTGGTTTCAAAAACGCCCGTCTTAAAAAGACGTGATTTTTCCGCCTTAATTTTTGGGCACTTTCAGCGAATTTGTCAATTAAGATGAGGAATTAGGCTTTACATGCTGTCTTTTATCGACCCTGTTAGTTTTTCTATTTCTATGATTGTTAACAAACCTTTTTCAAAATTCTCTCCACTATATCTGTGCACTAATTTTTGTACAATTTCAATCAACAAATCAAGTCTAGGCACATGTCCTATTTAAGAAGATTTTTTCCAATTCCCGATTTGAGAATTCTTTAGATGCTTGTTTTACTATTCATTGGTTCAATATCACTTAACTTTTCCATTTTTTTCCAAAGAAATGAACTTCTTTTGTCCAAAGAACGTTACCTTTAGAAAGGCATTTTTATTTCGTTAAAATAAAAGTTCCCCTCAAACATGTAGAAAGACAGAACGGATTCACAGTACATAGCTTGTAGAGAGAGAGCCTGAGCTGCTGGAATACAAAGATATAGCAAAGGCAAGTCATTCGTGAGAAACAACGACTACCTGTTTACCGATATTCCGACCGGAGAATATCCCAATCAGAGCAGCAGGAGCACTCTCCAATCCTTCGACAAAATCTTCGGCATACACTATCTTACCTTCTTTGATGTGTGGCAGAACAAACTCTAAAAACTTCGGATAGAGGGGATAGTGTTCAAAGACCAAGAATCCTTCCATGCGGACTCGTTTCCATACGAGGCTCATCAGATTTTGTACGCCTTCAGGCTGCTCAAGGTTGTACTGTGAGATCATTCCGCAAACAGAAATTCGTGCGTGCTCCCTCAGGTTTTGTAGCACCGCATCAAGCATCTTTCCCCCGACATTCTCAAAGTAAATATCGATGCCTTCTGGGAAGTACCTGGTGAAGAAAAGTAAACAAATTGGCAGCCGATTAAGTCCTTGTTGCGGCAGATTAACACCAATCTCTTACATTCAATTGTCTATCTTCTCTAATTGCGGTTTCAGTAACAAGACGAAAGCATTACAACAAGTTTTAACCGTCAAGTGATGCAACAATTGACACGCATTTTTAAATTAGTACACACGTTCAAAGATTATGTCTCATCAATTGGTGGATAAAATTTGGTGAAGTTGGTAGGTCTGGTATCGTTCTGTCAACATATATATAACGAGTTGTCAACCTTTAACACAAAGGATTGATTTCAAAGTTAGCCCTGTAATGTCGAGAACTTTCCGGAGACATTGGTTGGTTTTGTACGACTTTCTATAGGACATACCCAAAATTAGGACACAGGTTAGTTATTCACCTTTTCAGAGCTGCATCCAAGTCGGGCTCTTCTTTATAGTTAAAAGCATCATCAAACCCAAACTTGTTCTTCAGCAAGTCAACCTGGCACCATGGAGACGATGGCGAAATAAATCACTTCAATCAAGAACAAGAAGATGTGAATCTATGAAGGATGACAATGATTAGAATATTGACCAAGAATAAAAGTAAAACTTTTAAAACTAAAATACAACTATGAAAATGATAAACGAAATCAATCAAACAATGATTAGAATATTGACCAAGAATAAAAGTAAAACTTTTTAGAACTAAAATACAACTACGAAAATGATAAACGAAATCAATCAAGCAATAGAATATGTTGATTCAAGATGCTTGGCAAAAAAATTAAAATTAAAAAACAAGAACAACAACGAAAAATGCTACTTTCTTCTCTTTAACCCCTACACATACGAGTAATCTACCACCATCGGATTAATGCCTATAAAGGTTTCAATGACTTAGAATGCAGAAACAAATTGAGAGCCAAAAGATCAAAACGAGCACAATTCAAATAAACTCATAAATGTGTATGGGTGAATTGGGAAACATTTGGCTCACTAAACTCCTAAAAACTTAAGATTCACTTCATGCCCCCAGCCATTTGGCACTACATTAGATCAGCCTGCTGACAAAAAAAAAAAAAAGAAGCCAGTTCAATCATTTTGTAAAACTGATGGAAAAATTTAAGTTTGTTACTAGCCACAGAACGGAGTGGTGCACACTAATTGGAGATTGTGGAACTGAATACTCGCGTGCAGCGATACCTTTTCCCTGCTTCCAGCACTGCCAACAACATAGCAACCCGAAAGCTTAGCAAACTGCCCAACAAGCTGACCAACCGCTCCCAATGCTGCTGAGATGAAGACATATTCTCCTTTCTTTGGACAGCAAATCTCATAAAAGCCAACATAAGCAGTCATACCAGGCATACCTACATAAAAGGTTTTACAAAATATGAGTTTCTAAAACAGGACAAATCGCAAACTTTTTATCTGAAACATTATCTAGCATACAATGAGAAGAGCAAATGACACTACACAATAAATTGGACAAGTGCTTCGCTGCAAAATGCATATCCCACTGCACAACCAGCCGAACCTACGAATTTGTGTGGTTGGAGGGAGGGAAGAGGGGTCAAAGTAAAGAGGTAAAGCAAGAGGTTCAATCCCTTGTTTAGTTGGAGAGAAGGGAGAAATGGAGGGATGAAGTCTCCCCCAGAGATCAAACACAAATTCAAGAAATCCACCAACATAAGTCTAAAAAGACTATTTTACCCTCCAAAAAAGTTATTAACAAATGATCAACTGAGCATCAACCCTTTCAACTCTCACACTCTTGCCAAACAATAACCCTCGCTATCTCTTCAAATCTATCCGTCCATTCTAAAACCAAAATACCGAGAAACAATGTACTAGAGATGACTTCTGATATCTATGGACTACAGGCAAGAGTTATGATCTCTTTTTCTTCAATAAATCGATCATCTGATTGAAAATTCTTCTGACGTTGCCATTGCGTTGTAATACCCAGAAGCTTACCAAGAATTCCAGTGTAATAAGACAGTGGCACATCAGTGTCATGAATTTTGAACAGAGTGTGTGCTTCGTTGGTAATGCTATACTCTTCCCACCCGGTTATTCCCCAAACCAAATCGCCTTCTCTGAAGTTAGGATCGCCAGATTCCAATACTCTAGCCACTCCATAACCGGCGATAGGCTGCAATATTGTTTTTAAATCAAACTTATTCAGTCCAAAAGACACAAGAATAGCCAGAGAAAAAAAAAATAATCAATATATTTGCTAATAGCCACTCCAATTCAGCATGTGGTGACATTAATAAATTCAAAACTCCAATTATTTTTTTTATAAAAAATTCGTCTTCTTGTACGGGAAATTTTTAAAGAATCTCGAAACATGATTCCTTGCCTCAATTTCTCTGATAGAATATTTAAGTAATGCTTACTCAATTAGACTTTCCGACAAATAAAAATTATTTCTTTTTGAATCATTTCCCAGAACGAGACAGTTGCATATAAATTATAGTAAGACTAATGGCCATTTGAGGAGAAAAATATAATGTTGCTCCCCAATATTTGCTTCATGCCCTTCGAGTATATATGTATTATAAACATTTAGATTCTAATTAACCAAAAACCTATTCTCTTTCTTCCATCTGAGCTTTAAAATTCCGTAACTTTTTCGTTTTAAATCCAATTTAGACTGAAAAGAGAAACAAAACCCTAACCATATATGTTATCAAAAATTTTCATGTACATTAAGATTTTGTAAACTTTATTTCAATATCTATCGAAATACAAGTTCAAATGCTATTTTCATATGTTTTGTTCAAATTATAAGAATCCAATCAAACATCAATTCGAATGATAATTTAAATATTCCGATTCAATTGTCTTCATCCAAAATGGCTCCGCCAAACAGAGTCAAAGTTGTAGAATCGCAAAACATGATTCGTTGCCTCACTTTCTCTGATAGAATATTTAATTAATGTTTACTCAATTAGACTTTCCGACAAAAAATAAAAAATAAAAAATTAAAGATAAAAACAAATTATATTCAAATCATTTCCCAAAAGAGACAGTTTAATAAATTATACCAAGACGAATGGAAAAAAATAACCCAAAAGCTCAAATACATATATTAAAAAAATTGAAAAAGGGGTTTCAAATCCAAAGGAGTGGACTCTCGGAACCGGGCTTGAAAGGCTCAACGTAAGAGACACCGTTAGAGTTGCTCATACGGCCTCGCATGTAAGGATCGCAAGACAAGTAAAGGTTCTTCACAAGAACCCCCTTGGAACCTTCTGGAAGCTTCAGTTTCGTAGTCGTCGAGGTTACGACCATGTCCGATTCCTTTGGAGAACCAGACACAACATAGTCCCTCAGTTTCACCTGTTTGTTGCTCACTTCCGCCATTGCCACTCTCTCTCCTCTGTTTCTCTCTCTCTCTCCAAATATGGTGTTATGTTATCTCTCTGAGATCTGTGTTTTTTTTTTTTTTTTTTTTTTTTTTTTTTTTTTTTTTTTTTGGCGCCGGAAATAAGAAATATAATTAGGGGGTGTTTGTTTCATATTTCATTTCAACTCAAACCGTACTTTTTTTTATCTTTTTCTCAAAAAGTTTTTGTCTTTTTCCCAAAAAGTTTTTTGTCTTTTCTGAAAATTCAAAAAAATTTACTATTACAACTAAAATATTTCAACTCAAACTAACCAATCAAACACCCCCTTAATTTTCGTAAGCGTATGGTTCATATAGAAAGTTCCACTGACAACGTGTGGTAAGCAATGGTAACTGTGGTCCGCTCTATTTTTGAACATCAGGTGGAAAAAACGTGATTTGCATTTTGTACGTTACTAAATATACTAAAAGGAGGTAAGAATTTACTATTTTTATAAAGTAAATTGACATTTTTACCCTCTAAAACTGCTGCTTTCTACGTGGGCTGCACAGTAAATAGCCGGTTTTGACCTTTTGCCATTGTGCGGTCGTTTTTGCCCTTCTCAATGTTTCTACCGGTTGTGATTTGTACAGTAAGTGTGCCTTGTGGCCCTCCAAACCCTATCTTTGCCTTTTTCTTGCCGTGCCCGCCACCCCTCTCTCTATTTTCACTCCCTCTCCTCACTATTCTCTCTCCTCTTATTTTTTTTCTCTCTCTGCTACTCTCTCTCTCTCTTCTGATTTTGTGCATTTTTGGTTTCCAAATCCTAGTTTTTGCTTTTTCTTGTTTTGTTTGCCACTCCTCTCTCTTTTTTCACACCTTCTCTTCGCAATTCACTCTTCTCTCAACCTCTTTCTCTTTCTGTTGTTCTCTCTTTGTCTTTTGATTTTTAATCTTCAAACCCTAGTTTTTGGTATTTTTTGCTATTTTCGTTGGTCATTTCTATGTTTTTACTTCCTTCATCTATTGTTCGTGTTCTCTCTCTCTCTCTCTTTTTTTATGGGTGTGTTTGTTTTGTCCGATTTTTAAGGTTTGATTTTGGGTTTTTTTTTTTCTATTATTATTGATTTAGGATGTGTATTATTTTCTTTTTTTTTTTTTTTTTTGTTGTTGTATGATTTTTGTTTTGGAGGTTTAAGTTTTGCTTCTTGTTGTGTTGTTGGGATTCCCCCCCCTTTATAATTTTTGGGTTTTTTTTTTTGGTTCCATGTATGTGTATAATGGAAGAAAAATATTTTCCATTTTGTTTTTTTTGTTTCATTTTTTTTTTTTTTGGTTTTTTTCTTAGGTCTTTCATTTTTTTTTTTTAAGGTTTCTTTATCTTCTCATTTTTTGGATTTATAGCCTCCAAATTCTAGCCTTTTCTTTTTTTTTTTGGGTCTCCATTGGTCATCTTTTTTTTTTTTTTTTTGCTGTCCTCTTTTACTGTTCATGCAAATTTTTTCCCCCTCCATGTGTTTGTTTTCTCCAAACCCTAAAGGTTCGTTTGGTTCATCAGTTTGAGTTAGAAATTTTAAGTTTCAATAGTAATTTTTGTTGACTTTTCAGAAAAGACAAAAAAACTTTTGCAGAAAAAGACAAAAACTGATCTGGAAATTTTGAGTTGGAATGATGAACCAAACGAGAGCTAAGTTTTGATTTTGGGTTTTTTTCCCTTATTAGTGATTTAGGTTTTTTATTTTTTTATTCTTTTTTTTGTCATCGTTGGATTTTTGTTTAGGAGTTTCAGATTTTGATTTTTATTATTTTGCTGGCATTTTTTTTTTTTTGTTATGTTATTTTTTGTCTGAATATTACATTTGTAATTTTCGTTTTTGACATTTTAAGTTTAATTGTTTTTGTGTTCTTCTTATTTTGGTTTTTTTATTATTATTATAATTTTTTTTAATGTAGATGATTAAACAAAAGTTTTTCCTCTTTCTCTCTTTTGTTTTCTCATTAATTTTTTTATCTGTTTATTATATTTTTTTTCCCCGAATTTTTTTTTCATTTTTATTCCCATGTATGTATACAATCAAAGAAAAGTATTATTCATTTTCTTTTTTCCTTTCATTTTTTCATATTATTTTTTTTACTTGCATTTATATGATTGAGAATACTATGGAAATAAATGCAGAGAAATAAATAAAAGGATAGGGTATGTTTTTGCTTTTGTTGTATTTATTTTAGTAAATTTTTTTTTCTTCTTTGGTTTTATATAAAATGATTTTGATTTTTGTTTTTTATTAATTTGTTTTTGTAGATTGCAGTGGTAATGGTACTAAGGTGGATTGGGAATATTAAGGGAGATATTGAAGGCTTTTTCTGTGTGATGTTTGTATTTTTTTTTTTTTTTTTGGTTTTTTTCCCAGGTAATATTTTTTCCATGTCAGGCTGTATCTGACCGTTCAATTTTTCTTTCTGCTCTAGTTGCTATAATCGTTCGGCCTTCTTCATCTTTAAAGCGTGGAGGTAGCAAGTCCTGGCTACCTCATGGTTCCCCTTAATCTCCTTTACTCCTTTTCTGGTGGGGAACCTGATGCGCTGATGGTATGTTGACGGTACAGCCTTCATATCGTGAATCCATGGTCTACCAAGAATAATGTTGTAGGCCGATGGACAATCCAAAATCAAAAAATTAGTTAACTTGTTCACTCCTGCCGCAAAAACAGGAAGTTTAATCTTGCCGACTGCCGCGGTTGACTCCCCATTGAATCCTGTTAGAACGGACGTCGAACTTTCAATATCTGATTCCGAAAGTTCCATCTCTCTCAATGTTGAAAGAAAAAGGACGTCCGCTGAACTTCCGTTGTCGACAAGGATTCGGCTAACTTCACAATTAGACACGTTTAAAGTTAGAACTAACGCGTCATCATGCGGGCGGCTTAGGCTGGTGGCTTCGCTGCTGTGGAAGATGATTGAGTGCTCGTCTGGGTCATTGGGAAGGATACCTGCAACTGGTTGGGTGGCTTTTCTTCGGTGGGACTTGATCGCCGTTACGGTCTCGCCACTATACACCGATCCTCCGCAGATAACGCCGATAGTCTTCCGAACTGGTGGTGGAGAAGGAGAATCTTCGACCTGCTGCACAATTCTTCGTTCCTTGGACTCGTTACCGAGTCCATATGTTTCCCTGCCTTTCTCGGTCAGGAACTCTCGCAGGTGACCCTTCTTTAGCAGTTCTGCCACCTCTGCTCGTAATGCTCGACAGTCGACAGTGAAGTGACCGTGATCTCTGTGGAACTCGCAATACTTGCTAGTGTCTCTGGCTGGGTTCTCCGGCAGCTTCTTTGGCCAAGTAACGAAATCTTGGCGCTTTAGATGAGCAATGAGTTCTAATGGGCTGATGCCAAGGGCATATTTTGGTGGTGAGAGGGGACGCTTTTGATCACGCCTTGTCGTTCGTTCTGTTCGGCGTTCTGTTCGTCGTGATGGGCCTGGGCGTTCTCGTCTGAAGGTCTTTTCTCGGTTCTCGCGTGTCTTCACCACCTCTTCCCTCGTTCGAGCCAGATCTCGTTCGATTCGTTCATTCTCTTCCTCCAGCTCGATAAAACCCTTCGCTCGATGCAAAGCGTCTTGGATCGAAGGAGGGTATCGAGCACATATCTCGTTTTTGAATAAAGATCTGTGTCTTAAACCCTTCTTCAGGGCCTCTCTTGCCATCCCGTCGTCTAGCCCGGAGATTTCAGAAAGGGCTTTGCTAAAGCGCTTGATGTAAGCGCGAAGTGATTCTTGCGGGCCTTGAACAACGCTCCATAGATCCTTCGTCGTCTTGCCGGATCTAATGTGGACGGAGTAACTTTTCATGAACTCGAGCGATAGGTCATCAAACGAATCGATGGACTCAGGAGGAAGGTTGCAGAACCATCTTAACGCTGCTCCCTTCAGGCTCTGAGCAAACAACTTACACATCATATCGTCAAGCATCCCTGTCGGAATGTTCGTTGACTGGACAATGTGCTTGTACTGCAGTAGATGGTCATGCGGATCTGACATTCCGTCAAATTTCAGAAACGAAATGCTGCTGAATTTCGGTGTAATGGTGTTGGTGATGCGGCTGGAGAGTGGCGTCTCTCGAACTCCATGGGCGAGGTCGTCGAACCTTGGAGTAGATGTGGTGGCTCGGTGAATTTGCGAGGAAAATCGCTGCTCCATCTGAGCCTCTAGCGTTCTTAATTCTTCGGCCATGATGCTTCTCATCATGTCCTCAACTTCCATTCCCTTGTAAAATGGGACCTTCTGGGTGTGGCGGCGAATTGGACGTCGAACGCCTGATAGGAATGTTGCGCTGGATGGGATCGAACTCTCTTGTTTGATGCTGCTGTTGTTGTTGCTGGTACTGTTGTTGCGGGTGCTGATACGGCTGTTGTTGCTGCGGCCGTTGTGCTTGCCTTTCGTTTGCCGCATTTGTATTTCTAGGTGTGGTTAAAGGCTGCATCGGGGCCACGGGGCTGTGTGCAACGTTCCTCGTCCTTTGAGGATAGTATGGGGTGGTCGGTTGCCAGCCCCCACTGTTAGAACCTCGAGGAAATTGGGATGAGGATGCTTGCCAACCCCCTGTGTTCGCCCCTGTCATGTACCCGTAGTATGGGTAATAATACGAATATGCGGCTTGAGAGTTAACGGACATCAACTGGTTCTTGAGAATCTGGTTCTCTGCAGCGATGTTCTCCATCTGACTCTGCTGGCTATCGTGTTTCTTGGTTAACTCTTCAACCAACCGTGTCAAATTAGCGACCTGGGAATTTGCATTCGAGGTTGAAGCTTCTGGATGATCAACTGGGCTTCCCTGGGGAAGTTCTTCATGGTGTTCATGTTCTGCTGCCATTATTACTTTGTGAATTTCCGGTGTAAGGTGGCCAAAAGCCCCATGGTGGGTGCCAAACTGTAGATGCTGGAATACTACAGTCAAAAATTTAATAGAAGTTAGTGAAATTGAACGGATTAAATGATTGATTGGGCCCTTGGCAATCGTTGATGAAATCCATAAAGCATACCGAAAAACTGAAATGCTTATATCAGAAGATAAAACGAAAATAAATGCTTGGATCTGAAATAAACATGAAATAAATGAACACCAAGATTTATAGAGGTTCGCTCAATCGATGTGCTACGTCCTCTGAGAGTAATTGTATTACTGTATATGAGTATTTTTACAGTACAGATGATTGCAGTGTTTTTTGGGAATATTTCGGCAGCGTGAGAGTATTAGATGTCAGGATTTCTGATGTATGTGTGGGTTTCAGATAAAGGTTTTCGATCCATGAAGAAGGAGGGATCTTCCCCTATTTATAGAGGAATGAACCCTGTCTGAATCCGAAGTTTCAGTGAATGGTTATCGTTCTTGTCTGATGGGACACTTGTCAAAATGTAAGTCGTGCAGTTGACTTAGACAGTTACCGAACGCAATCGTGGGCTTAGCGGTTGAAATGTGACACTCAGATAGTCAGTTATTGTAAATAATCTGACATGTCATCGATGAGTGAGAGTCTGATGGTCAAGGGATATTTCCCTTGAAAAGCCGTTTGAAAGGTCGAACTACAAACGATTGATAATGAACGAACGTTCATCATATGACTCGTGTCGTCCATCGTTCATTACATACTCGATGTTCGTATGAGCAGTCAAGTTAGATGTTCGATCTCATACCGAATTTCGAACGATATCATGTGAATGGCAGATTGGGTCCGGCCCAATTAATCGAACGATGGATGGGTATCGAGGAGCAGGTCCGTAACTTGGGCATGGCCTAAACATAATCCATCAATGAATCGAGCGTCCGTTTAATGTACATCCAAAGACTAACGGTACAATGGGAAGACGAAATCTAACCCCAACAAATATAATTAAAGAATGGATTAATACAATTAAATTATAATATTAAAAAGAAAGAACAAACTAAAAAATTAAAATTAAATAATAATTTACAAAAATTTGTAAATATAAAAGGTCTATAAAATTACAATAAAATTAAAAAAAGTAAATATTTTTTTCTATTGTAATGAAACTTAATGTAATACCTAGAATTTTTACGGACTCATATATGTAAAGAAATTTAAGTCCGTACTATGTGTTATGTAATGCTTCATGAAAATTATAAATATCAATGTGAAATTTATAATTTTATTATTAGTATATGTTTGAGTGCTCATTTAATTAGCTATGAGACTCAATAATAAGTTATTATATTAAGTATGAGGTCTTTTGATGAAAGAGGCAGAATAAAGATTTATGATTTTATTCCGGTCAAAGTTTGACTAGGATGATTTAAGATATGATTAAGACGGTACTGCAGTATAGTAAGCAGTATGAAAATTATACTGTGATAAACCGTCATTATAGATAAAGAAGTAAGAATAGGAATTGGGATCACTCCAGAAAAATCAGGAATAATATTTGGAGTAAGGAGGACTAAGTAGTTTCAAGTCCTAAGAAAATCCTATATGCATTCCAGTTAAGTGCAGATAAATTCTAGACTGCAGTTTAATATTGCAGTACTATTAATAGTTGAAAACAATATTTGTAATATCTGCATTAGTAAGAAAATGGACTGTGTATTAGGAGGGAATGCCAAACATGGCATTACTTGGAGGCCAAGTAAGTAAGGATAAATATGTGAATTTTGAGATTTTTGGAAATTAAAAAGAAATGTGTCGAAGGTTTTGATTGGATGATTTAGTGGATAACTTTGAAGAAAATTTTAGCCCCAAAATTCAGCCACATGGCCGGCCACCTAAGAGGTCCTTTTAGCAAATATTTTACTTTTAAGGTTAGATGTGCAAATTTAAGAATAAAAATAATTCTAGAAAAGAAATTAATTTTCACCTATAAATAGGTGATGTGGGGTGTGAGTTGGCTCATTTAGCTGGACCCCCAAATTTCTAGTTCAACTCCAACTCTCTCCTTCCCCTACGAATTGAAGCCAAAGAGCAAAAAAAAAAAAAATGATTCAAATTATAGATCTAATCTCAAAGAGTTAAGGTAACTCTCCTAAACTCCCTAAGCAATTCAATTAAGTTTTGATTCAAGAGTTTATGTATATTTCAAGTTGAGTTTGTAAGAGCATAAGTTCACCATTTGTCTTCCATGCAAAAGCTTAGAGTGTTTGATATGTGCTTGATTAGAGTTTATTGATCTTGATTTATGGTTTGATGCATGTTTTTGATGATATGCTTAAGAGAAATTATGGAATGTGTGTATGCCTAGTAGGTATTTGTTATATGTCCCCATATGTTCAAAAAGAAGTATGTTATGCATGAGTGATGGAATGAGATTGGTATGTGAATCTAGGGCAAAAAGAAAACCCTAAAAACCCTAGTTTGGTGAAGATTCACCATATGGATTTGCATGAAGGATTGTATGAATGAAAAATGAATGCATGGCAATGAAAACATTACGTAACGTGCTACATGCTTGATATAGGCTCACATTTTTAACCGTTCGAGGTAGTGTGTGCGTAATTTTACGTAAGAACCAACTAAAATTAAAACTGTCAGTTTCGGATCAAAACTTGGCAGCAATCTGGAAACAGGATTTTGAGGCCTTTAGAAGCCGAATTTGGGAAAACTCAAAACTACAAAGTTGTAGAAAATTGAAAATCCTAGGAGGTGGAATAGATAGATTTTAAAAAATAAGCTCCAAAGGCTTCCATTTTTGTGAAAACCCGAGCCTTGGTCTGCCAAGACCCTGTGCACGGTCAGCCAGTTTCAACTAGGGATATGAATAAGTTAATGGTAGAATTAGGTTTTGAGTCAAAAATAAAAGTTGTAGTATTATTCGAGGTCTACAACTTTCATGAAGAAAGCCTTTTCAAATTCTAAATAGATTATTAAGATAAATTAGATCTTAAAAACTGTGCAGGAAACAGGAAATTCCTGCACAGGATTTTCAGAAAACAGTGCAAAAGTAGGAAATTCCTGCACATGCACTGATGCTGAAATTAAGAAATTATTTCAAAGATTGTTTTCAAAGTTTGACAGTTTTTAATTGTTTTTACTTAAAAGTTACAGTTTTATGAAAATACAGTTTTAATAAGGAATATAAAGTTTTACAAAAGATTTTTAAGAGAAAACTTGACAAAGTATTGTCAAGAAAAGAGAAAAAAAAAATACTTGGGCCAAAGAGTATTTCGAAGGTATAATGACAAAAAAATAACCGATAGTAACTGGTTATGATACCCAAGTTATTGGGTTGGGCCTTACCCTATGGTTACCAATAATAACCTAATGGGGTAATACTTTGAAAGTAATTAGGCCTTAGTAACCCAATAGGGTATCATTCAAAATTAGTTGGGCCTAAAACCCAAGGTTACCCATAGTAACCTAGTGGGATATAAATTAAAAGTAATTGGGCTTAGGCCCAAGGTTACTAATAAGTAACCTAATAAGACACTATTCAAGTATGACTGGGCCTGGTACCCAGGGTTACTTGAAGTAACCTAATAAGATACTATTTAAGTCTGGTTGGGCCATGAGCCCTAGGATTACGGCAAGTAACCGAACCAGTTATCATAAAAAGATGTGGGAGACATATAACTAGGGTTACTCATGAATGTTGGTTAGGATACCAACATTTAATTATTATGATTTATGATAAGATGGGATGATCATTACCTTACGTCCTTTTTGAAATCAGGAAGTTAACCTGTTGTTACGATTGATAGGAGCAACAAACTCAGGACGTAACGTAACAGGTAAGTACAAACCTCACCTACAGTATGAAAAATAGTAAACTATTTTCAAGCATGACTTGTTTACATGTATACCATGATGTGCCATGTTTATGTACATGCCATGTTTTACTATGATGTCATCTTTTATGATAAAGCCATGCTTTATTAATATGCCACAAGTCATTCTATGTTAGTGATCTTTATGTCATACTATATCTATGCATCATATGCATCATGACTAATAATATCACGAGTAAAGAATCTTAGTCTTGGAAAAGTAACAAGACTAAGACTAAACCAAGATAAGTAAAGTGTCGTACCAACCTCCTGCCAGATCGTGGAGGATTATACATGTTTTGTGACGTCCCGATCTACGTAGGGCCGTCACCTTCCTTACTTAACTATACATTACTTGAAATTTTGAGAATAATTTTTTTTTCTCAACATACATATATATAAATAGTTTAGCCCATAGCAAACTTGTCATACTTACATACTAGAATAAAAAGATTAATTAAAGTCTTCAACACGCCATATATACTATATAACATAATTTGTTTTTTGGGATATATACATATATACATAAACCCATTAATTCCAAAAGAGGTTGCGGAAAATATGCGTAGTGGTATCCCACACCGCCCTTCATCCGCCGCATCGTCCGCATATAGCCCACCAATTAAACTGCAGGCTTCTTACCTACAGTATGAAATATATCTGATAAGCTTTCACCCAGTAAGCACAAACTTAATCTCACAAAAACATTTAACATTACAAACATCATATACACATGCATGAACCATTTATGCTCATTTATGAATCTTTTATGATCCAATATCATCTTGGATTTATTATCTTCCTTTAACATTTTGGCCACTTTGTGTGCGTACCAGATGCGCCTCTCCAGATAAAGTTAGGGGTTGCAAGGTCCCTAACAGTTCTGGGAAACATTGAACTTGAACATTGATAACCCTCCACCTGATGGGAGGTTGGTACGACACCTTACTTATGTATTCTTACCATGTGGTTTAATATTAGTGATCATACCTCATGATGTCACTATAACATATCATAACTTGACATTTCATCATTTCATGACATTCTTTGAATCATGAGTATCCTTTGAACATGACATGGCATTCTTAAAACATGGTATTCTTTTAACATGACATGGTATTCTTGAAAACATAGCATTCTTTAAAACATGGCATGATATTCTTAAATCGTGGCATGGCATTCTCAAAACGTAGCATTCCTTGAAACGTGGCATTTTCATAAACATGGCATACTTGAAAATATGACAATTTTGTAAACATGACGTATTTGTAAATGTGGCATTTTTGTAAACATGTCATTTTCGTAAATATGGCATTTTCGTAAAAGTGTCATTTTCGTAAATATGTCATTTTTGTAAATATGATATTTTCGTAAATATGACATTTTTGAAAATGTGACATTTTTGAAACATAGCATTTTTGAAAACATGGCATCTTTAAAACATTGTGTTTTTGAAACGTGACATTCTTAAAACATGGCATTCTTAAACATGTCACTCTTTAACATGACATTCTTTAACATGCCATTCTTTAACATGCCATTCTTTAACATGACATTCATAACATGGCATTGCATACATGTCATATCATTCACTTAACATCTCATCATAACATAGCATATTTGAAAATAAGTTACTATTTTCATACTGCAGGTGAGGTTTGTACTTACCTCGTGTGCTATTTCCTGAATGTTGCTGCCTCAACTCGGGTTGCAACAGCAGGTTACTTCCTGCTATTTAAAAGAGTATAGGATAAGAATCCCATCATAAAATGTTGGTGACTTAACCAACATTCACTCGTAATCTTTGTTATATGTTCCCCCTATCATACATATGATAGCTCATTAGGTTAGCTAAGATAACCTTAGTTGCTAAGCCCACATACAATTAGGGTTAGGTTATTATCCTAACATTGGGCTTATGTCTTAGCATCCTTAATCCATTATTAATCTTGGTATCCTATAGGGTTATATTGGGTAACCCTTAAGGATGTTAATCTAGGTCAAACTTTTGGTCAACAAAAGTCAATATTTGGTCAACTAAAGTCAACCCTCTATGGGTCATACTTGGGCTT
This sequence comes from Ficus microcarpa, assembly GCA_025413485.1. Classification (NCBI taxonomy): domain Eukaryota; kingdom Viridiplantae; phylum Streptophyta; class Magnoliopsida; order Rosales; family Moraceae; genus Ficus; species Ficus microcarpa. The sequence goes on from JAINRI010000094.1 coordinate 56,759, forward strand.
GGCTTAGTAACTTGGGTATCCCTCCCGGTTACTATCCGTCATCGTCTCCTTTTTAAACTTTAAAATCATTTAGCCAAAATCTTGAAAACACTTGGCTTAAAAATCTCATTTTCTTTACCTTTTGGGAAAATTTGGAGATTTCAAATCCAAAACCTTAAAATTCATGGTTTTTGAAATGGAGACTTATAAAAATTGTCAAGGGATGAAAACTGCCTTTGGAATAGTTTTCACAGTCAAAACAGTGGTTTTGGTGCAAAAATACAATTTTTCAGTTTTGTTTTTAAGAAATCCTGTGTAGGAATTTCCTGTTCACTGCACAGTCTTTACAAATCAGTGTCAGTTTAAAAATCCACTTTGAATCTGAAAAAGTTGTCTTCCCGAAAGTTCTAGCTCTCAAAAAATCTTAAAACTTTTATGTTTTACGAAAAATTAAATTCGAACTCTAACGTGTCCATTTTCTTGTTTGAAACCACCTGACCGTGCATAAAAATCTCGGCACGGTTAGGCTCGGGTTTTCACAAAAACCGAGGCCATTGGAGCCTCATTTTGAAAAACTGTCCACGTTTTCCTATAGAAAAACCTCTTTTGAACAACTTGTATGTTTTACGTTTTTCCCAATTCGGCCTATAAAGGCCTCAAATTTCAGTTTCCAGAAAACTGGCCAGTGTTCACCCGAACCTGGTAGTTTTCATTCTTAAATTTGTTTCACGTCCTATTTCGTATAATCTAACTCGACCGAACACGCGAGAGCCTAAATAACAATCATGCAGTGTTTTCTAACGTCCCATTTTGACATACATGCAATCTCATCGTGCCCATGCAGCCCATCAACCAAACTGCCCTAACCTAGGGTTGCATGGTTCTAGTTCCAATCATCATTCCATTCATTCACCTTTCACTCTAGCAACCTAGCATATCATGCTTGAACATCTTTGGGGAACATACAACACATTCACATCTAGCATGCAATCCTAGCAAGCATAATCAATCAAAATTCATAAACAAACCACCCTTGGATCTAATCAAGCACACACCTAATCAACCTAGGGCAATAAATAACTTTGAGCTTATGCTCTTACAATCATGACTTGGAAATACACTTAAATTTCAATCTTAAAACTCAATTGAAAAAGATTAGGGTTTAGGGCTATTACCTTGATCAATCCTAGGAGTGGGTTAGGGTTTTTGGGTCCGAAAATTCTCCCTCCCTAGCTCTCCTACCAACCGGTTCTCCCCCTCCAAATGGGCACCAAAATTTTCAGGCCACTAACTCGGTTCAACCAAGTCCGGCCACACCTTTTTTCCCTTTTTCCCTTCCTTTCCTTCTCTCCCACAACCGGCCACTTGGCCAAAAAATGGGTATCACTTTTTTTTTTCTTCCTTTTCTTGGCTCTTAGCGCAAACCGGACACTCCTAACACTTTCTCTTGATTTTCCAATTTTTTTCTCTCTTTGGGTGGCTAATTTGGGTTCGGATTTTTGGAGAAGAAAAATGGCAGAGCTTGGCTGGTTTTCTGAATTTTTCCAGCCAAAAAACCGACCTCTTCATGGTCTATTTATAGTGGTAGAGAAATTTTCTAAAAATTGCATAAAAACCCCTCAAAAATCAAAATTTTCACTTTGACCCCCATTAGGTGGCATGTTGGCCGGCCATCCCTTGTCCTCCAAGGCTTGCTTACCTCATCAAGATGACATCATCTTGATGACATCACTTGCTTACATCACAAATTTTCCAAAAATTGCATTTTTGCCCCAAATGACAAAATCTTTGCATTTTTGCCCCTAGGTGGCCGGCCACCTCACCCCTCTTCTAGAGACTTCCATAATTCTTTCCATCCTTTATTTAATCATTTATGATGTCATAAATCTATGGTGAGGTGATGTTATCACCTAAGGCCTCGTTTGGCTAATTCCTTAATACGCAGTCCATTTTTTTTTGCTACACAGATATTTTTAATACTGTTATCCACTAATAACAGTATTTAATACTGTACTACAGTCTAAAATTTATCTGTGCAAAAATGGACAGTATAAAATTTTTCCTATTTTTCAAAGTCCTTTTTGCCCTTTATTTCTAACTTGGTGTGCTTGATTTTTCTACGGTGGTTTTGAATCTTGATCTTACTATCTAGTCTATAATGACGGTTTTTCGCAATATATTTTCCATACTGCCTATCATATAACTGTACCGTTATGCCTTTGACCTTTATGGTTAACCTTTGACTTTTTGGTCAACTTTGACTTTTTCTGATCAAATTTTGACCAACATAAAATCATGAATTTTGTTAAGCCTTTTGCTATAAAAAGCTTTATACATGGCTAAACAATCACTTATTGAGTCTTATAGCTAATTTAATGAGAACTCAAACATTTATTCATAAAATTATGAATTTCACATTGATATTCATAATTTTCATGAAACATTTCATAAACACATAATATAGACTTTAATTCCTCATGCATAAGGAAATCATGAGTCCATAGAAAAATTCGGGTCTTACATGTTTCAAGATACTAAGACCTTCTGCCAGATCGTGAAGGCTTACATGATTCTCAGAATTGTAGGGACCTTGCAAACCTTAACTTTCTGTAGATTGCGCGCATTTGGTACATACACAAGGAGCTCACATGTTAAGCAAGATAATAAGTTGATAATAAGTTCATAATAGTGCATAAGACATTCATAATCTATCATAAATGGATCATACATAAGTTATATGATGCTTAACGTGTTTTGTGAGATTATGTTTGTACTTGCTGAGCATAAGCTCACTAGTATATTTCATGCTGTAGGTAAAGAACCTACAGCTTAATTGGTGGGCCATAAGGATGATGCGGCAAGTGAAGGACGGTATGGAATACCACTACGTAAATTTTTTCGCAATACTTTTTAAACTCCAAATATATATATATATATATATATATATGTATATAAATGAGTTGTGTTACACTATATATATGATGTTTGAATACTCGAGTTAAATTTAAGGATTATGGATGACTTCATATTCCGATAAACAAGTAATGTGCATGCATGGAAAGTTTATCTATATAGACTAGACTATTCATATGGTGTTTAGAGAGAAAAAGAAAAAAATTATTCTCTAATTTTCAGTAAGCTTAATTATTTAAGACCAAGGTTTAATTTAAATAAGCATGATAATGACCCTATGTAGGTAAAGGGCGTTACACTTAATTATAAAAAAATGTATCCTTATAATTATAACTAAATTATTATTTATGTCATATACTAATATTATTTTTTTGAATTAAATTTTTTTTGAATTATTAAATTCATTTCTAGGTTTATTTATTGATTTAATTAGTTTTTTTAATTTATTAAATGTACTTAAGTTATTAATATTTTTTTACTATTTAAGTTTTAAGATTTTTAATTTTATTTATTATTTTTAGTTTTTTAATTACAATATATTATTATATTTTGTTATATTGAAAATAATTCTTATGCTTAATATTTTATTTTAATATTTGATATTATTATTTTTTTTACTCCTTAACTTCTTTTCTTTTTTTCCTTTTTTTTTTTATAAACAAAATGTTCAATTAGTTTTTTTTAATATTTATATCTATTATATTTAGAATTACATTTTTAAAAATTTAATCCATTTCTACATTTATTTATTAATTTAATTAGTTTTTTTTCTTATATTAAATTTATTCTTGAAATTTTTTAACCATTTGATTTTTAAAATTTTTTATTTTATTTATTATTTGTACTTTTTTAATTAAAGAGTATTATTCTATTTTGTGATATGGAAATAAATTTTATGCCTAATATTTTATCTTAATATTTGGTTTCATTATTTTTTTTATTACTTGGGTCCCCTTTTTTTTTAATAAATAAAATAGTTATTTAAATTATTTTTTTTTTACATTTATATGTATAATTTCTATTTTTTAACAATTTTCATGTCGTTATTTTTCTTCTTTATATAAAAAAGAAATGAACAATGAAAAAAATTCTCAGAAAGATAATACCGATTTAAGATGATCAAAGCGTCAAAAGAATCAAAATTATCTAAATAATAATGCAGCATCTATATCAAGAAATATGCATTTTTCAAATAATCAATTTGAAGAATTAAATACAAAATTTACTACTGGTTATCGGAATAAATTTATTCAATTATCTTCGGTTAATAACATCAGTGAAGAAACCTTAAATCTACTTTTGGAATATTACAATTCACCATTAATTGAAAAAGGTAATTTCATTATTTTAAATTTTTTTCTTTATTTTCCATATATTTATTATTTTCAACAAAATTTTTTACTAACGTTTTCTAATTTTATTTCCTTTTGCTTTTTCACATGAATTTTTTTATTTAGATCCAAATGATGAATATATAGATGTTGGAGATTATAATTATATATGTCAATACTGTGAAGTATTATTTTGAAAAAAATGAACAAATATGAAATGCAAATCTACCAAAATATTTTTTATGTTGTCAAAATGAAAAAATTAACATTCCTTTAAGCAAAAAAAAAAAAAAAAAAACCACCAATTTTAGATCAATTATTAGATTATTATGGAGGACCTTTAAGTTCGAATTTTCAGAAAAATTTTAGAATTTATAATTCTATGTTTGTTTTTACTTCATTTGGAGTAAATATTCAATCAGATATTAACAATTCGCCAGCACCATATATTTCAAAATCAGTGATCAAATACATCATCTGATTAGATCTTTACTTCCAACTAATAATAATCCTCCAAGATTTGCACAATTATATATTTATGATACAGAACGTGAAGTTTAATATAGAATAAGTACACTTCCAAATAATAATAATTTAAATGAGATAATAATTAAAGAATTAATTACAATGTTAGATGAAATAAATAGATTAGTATAACTTTATAGAACTGTTAGAGATACTTATGAAAATAATCAAGTACCCTCAATAAAATTAAGCCTCTGTTTGGTGATATGGTTTGAGTATAAGATTTTTAAGTTGAGTTAAAGATAAGTTAAGTTGAGAGTTAGAGTTGAGCATTTGGTAAAAAGTTTGAGTTAAAAAGTTTAACTTGAGTTGTGTGTTTGGATGTAAAAAATTTAAGCTAAAAAATTTAACTTGAAAATATCAGTTAATATGCCATTGTAGGTTGTGAATGAAAAAATGGAAAAAAAACAAAAAACAAAATAAACTAAAATAAAAATACACATCAACACCATACATCAAAGTTTTTACAATATTTTTTCTATAGTCATAAAATACAACAATAAGAATTACATAGTTGCTAATTAAAAGTGCTAATCAAAAAACATGAAATTCTCCCCCTAATATGGTTTAGATAAACACTGGCCTTAATTTCAAGTGGATTTATATCACGAATTTTGTTGATATCTGTTCCACATATCATCGGCCAACACATCTCTCAGCTGATTAATTGCACCCCTCCTTGATGCATCTTGCTGCCTTCTCGTACTTTGACCTGTATCATCAATAATGTACATCAAACCATGACCTATATTTGTAGGAATGCTCTATAATCAAAGGTTGAACCTCTATGTAGTCGGGTGGTTTGATGAATTCATCTTTCAGAGCACAAATAGCCGTCAACACTTTAAAGAACCAACGTGAAGTTGTCTCTCAAAAATGCTGGAACAAATAAAAAATGTGTCTGTTCGTTGCGCCTTGAGCACAAATGGATAAAAAAAATGAACAATTGTTCATCGACATTCATGTTACAAGTTGGCCTCAATAATTCCCTATTACCTAATACGTGACTTAGTGTAAGACCCGAATTTTTCTATGGACTCATGATTTCCTTATACATGAGGAATTAAAGTTCATGTTATGTGTTTATGAAATGTTTCATGAAAATTATGAATATCAATGTGAAATTCATATTTTATCAGTAAATGTTTGAGTTTTCATTCAATTGGCTATGAAACTCACTAAGTAATTGTTTAGCCATGTATAAAGTTTTTTTATGGAAAAAGGCTTGTTAAAAATCATGATTTTATGTTAGCTTGAACCAAAACCGGCCACACTCCACTCACAATTTTCTCACTTTCTGTAATACCTAGAAATTTCATGTTATCATTTCCTCTTCGAAGGAATTATGTGCATACGTTGAGATATTTACGGAAAAACTCAGTTAAGAGTTTTTCATACTTTTTATGAGATCTTATAGCTCAATAAGACTCAAAATAGGTTATTAAGGTTAGCAAACGCCCTTTCAAGTCGAAAAGGACGAAAAAGGACGTAATTTCGGAAAAGTCAAAGTTTGACTGAAAAAGTCAAATTTGACTAAGAAAGTCAAAGTTTAACCAAGAGTGGTCAACGGGTTGACTTGATAGTTTTGTATGATGCAGTATGGGAAAATACTGTAAAACATGTCAGTATGGGCGAGATAACTCAAATAGGCTTTAAAATCACCCTAGAAAATCAAGCACACCTAGTTAAGGTCAAGGGCAAAAGGACATTAAAATATGAAAAACTTGGTCACCAAGTAACCCATTGGGGCCAGTCACATGCAGGGGCAAAAATGTCAAAATTTTCACTTTTGGGGTAAAAGTGTAAATTTTAGAAAATTGACGATGTAAGCATAGTGATGTCACCAAGATGATGTCACAATGAGGCAATGACTTGCCTTGCAAGACAAGTAAGGGCCGGCCACCTATGGGGGAAAAATTGCAAATATTTCATCTTTAGGGGCAAAAGTGTAATTTTGAAAAATATGTGATGTAAGCATGAGGTAATCGCATGATGTCATCAAGATGATGTCATTTGCTTGGAAGGCAAGCAAATGACTAGCCATTGACACCTAAGGGGCATAAATGCAAGAATTTTCACTTTTGGGGTCAAAGTGCAAATTTTGGAAAATTGATGATGTAAGCACATGATGTCATCAAGATGATGTCATCAAGATGAGATAAGCTTGGCTTATTCACCAAGATAGCAACCGACCACCTAGGGGGCATTTTTGCAAGAATTCTAGCTTTTGGGGCCAAAGTGCAAATTTTAGAAATTTGATGATGTAAGCGATGATTTAAGCCATGATGTAAGCCATGATGTCATCCTAGCCTTGCTCTCCAAGCTAATGGCCGGCCACCTTGTGGAACAAGGGTTAATATGTTAAAAGTTTTGGGGTCAAAATCTAATTTTCACAAAGTTTCATGTGCCTATAAATACCCATGCATATGGACTGATTTTGGGGGCTGAAAAATTAGAGAAAAGCAGCCAAACTCTGCCCTTTTTTCTGCAGAAAAATCCGAGAGGTTGGGTGGAGAAAAAGAACCAAGAAAAAAATTGAAAATCCAAGGTGGGTTACCTTAGGTGATGTTCGGGTTTCAAGCTAGGAACCAAGAGGAAATTGAAAAAATTTGGAGACCCATTTTTGGGGCTGTGGCCGAGTATGAGCAAGGAGAGAAAAGGAAGAGAAAATTTTGAGAAAAAATTGGTTAGTGGCCAAGAGTGAGGAGAAATTACCAACCAAGAAACCAAATGAATTTTTGGTGCTCTAGGTATGTGTGTTTCGGCCATGAGTGAGCAAGAGAAAGAAAAGGAAAAAATTTAAGGATTTTGGGTATGGGGAGTGCTCGGATTTGGGCTGAAATAATCACCAAGTTCGGTGAAAAATTTTGGTGCCATTTGGAGAGCTAAAGCCGAGTGAATGGAGAGCCAAAGGGAGGGAGGATTTTCGGTTTGCATACCCTAACCCATCCCTAGGGTTAGCTAAGGTAAAACTCCCTCAAACCCTAACATTTTTCCATGCAAGTTAGATGTGATATTTATGTGTATGTTTGTATGTGCATGGCTGAAAAATTGGAACCCCATTTGGAGGGGAAATCCGGATTTGTTGGCAGCCAAAGGGGAAGCAAGGGAAGTTTGGATCCAAGCTAGTAACCCAACTTCCAAACCCTAAAGGTAAACCCTATAACCTTAAGCTTTTGGTTTGAGATTTAATGTGGAAATTTAAGTGTATTTCCAAGTATGGTTTGTAAGAGCATAAGCTCAAGTTTTATGGTTAATGCCCTAGACTAGGTGTGGTGCTTGATTAGGGTGTGTTAAGGTTGGTTTGCTTATGGTTTTGTTTATGCTTGTGTGCATTATATTTGTGCTTATTTGCATGCTAGGATTGCATGGCTTATTGGTTGGTATGTTCCCTATTAGTGTGCAGCCGGTTGTGGCTTGTGTGCATGGTTATTAGAGCTAGTCATGGTTTGGCTTGAATGCATGTATGAGATGTGATGCAACCTCTAGTTCATGCAACCCTAGGATAGTGCAGATTTGGTTTGGGTTGCATGGCTGCGTTAGAATCACGTGTTGATTCATGTGGGACGTTAGTTAACGCTACATGTTGGTTACTTAGGCTCCCGCGTGATCGGTTGAGTTAGTTCCGCGGAGTAGGACACGTAAAACCAAGTAAGCACAAAAACTGGCAGATTCGGAGAGAATCTGCCTAGTTTTTGGAAAAGTGAAATATAAGGCCTTTAGAGGCCGAATTGGGAAAAACGTAAAACATGAAAGTTGTCACGAACGACTTTTTCTAGGGGGCATCGTGAACCGATTCTCGAAATGAGGCTCCAATGGCCTCCGTTTTCCCCAAAACCCGTGGCTGATCCCCAGACCCAGTTTTCACTTAGTTTTTCGGGGTCAGCCAGTTTCAAACAAAAACTGGGACGAATCCAGACCGAACTAGAATTTTTGTAAAACATGAAAGTTTTAGCCTTTTTTGAGAGCTAGAACTTTTGTGAAGAAAACTTTTTCAGATTACGAACCGATTTTAAAATTGAGATCATTTTTCGAAGAGTGCGTAGGAAATCCGAAAATTCCTACACCACTATCTTTACAAATGTTTCTAGAAAACTGTTTTTCTTCTACAAACTATTGTTTTGATTATGGAAAACTGTTCCAAGGACAGTTTTCAACCCCAAATGATTTTATAAAGCATTAATCCAAGAGTTTGGATTTTTATGATTTAAGTGAAGAATTTTTACAAGTAAGTAAAAAGAGTTTTGTGATTAATTTCCCTAAATTTTCCAAGTTAAGGAAAATGAATTTTTCAAGTTAGAGTATAGCAAGCGATTAGTTTACGAATGGTAACCGGAAGTTAGACCCGAGTTACCGGGTCAAGCCCGAGGCCCAAAGGTTAACCCATAGGGGGGTTGACCATAGTTGATCGTAGTTGACCGGAGTTAACCATAGTTGACTTTAGTTGACTAATAACATTGATTTAGTTTGGCCTTAAGGGTTATCCAATATAACCCTAAAGGACACCGATTAAGCTAAGCTAAAGGGTTAATGGTCATAGCCCGACAGTTTACGCATTTAAGATGAAGCCCAGGGTTGGAAGATAACCTAACCCTAATGGTTTGTAGTAGGCCTAACAAATAAGGTTACCCAATGTAACCTCATAAGTAACATTCCGTTTTTAGCAGTAGGGTTACTAGTTGTAACCCAGTAGGACGTTTTGCACAAAGGGACATACAACCAAGACCATGTAAGGTAAGCATGTTGGTTAGGTCACCAACATTTCATGAGTTTAAATTAGAGCATGTCCTTTATCGAGAAGGCAGAACATGCGGCTGTGCCGGATGAGGAACAGCGTTAGTTGGGACAATAAATCAAGAGCGTAGGACGGAAGGTAAGCACAACTCCGCCTACAGCATGAACACATGTTTGTTTGCATAAGACGTTTTATGAAATCATGAATGGCATTTCATGATTTATGATGTTATGAAGTAGTACGTTTATGTTAAGATGTGATATGTCATGATGATATGTTAAGATGCAGTATGTCCATGTTTCATGTTAAGATGAAGTATGTTATGAAGTATGTTATGAATTATGTTATGTTATGTATGATATTATGTTACGATGCAGTATGTCATGGCATGTTAAGTTATGAGATAGTATGTTACGATGAAGTAAGTTATGTTTTATGTTCGATATCATGGCATCACGAAGTATGCTCACTGATAATGAACTATATGGTAAGAACAAGTTCTTAAGATATTAGATAAGTTAAGTAAGGATTGTTGTGTTGTACTGGCTTGCCTCTGTGGTAAGTTCAAACGGTATGTTCTATGGTTTAACTTGAATTGGATGGGCTGTCTCCATTACTCCATGTTAAACATTTTGTTTCATGGTTTGAGTTGGATCGGACGGATCGCCTTCAACCACTCCATGGTTATGTACCTCAGTACATGCACACATGGTATAGAATTAAATAGGGAAACATAATCTGATTAATAAGAAATCATAATTGGTTCACGTATTCTTGCACTTTCATTTGCATGCGGATTGAATATTGTGCTTACTGAGCTTTTAGCTGACTATTTACGTTCATGCTGTAGGTAAGCTACCTACCGGCAATACCTGATGCAAAGCTGTGGAGAGATGGCGTTGCAGACTGTGAAACGTGGGAATGGACACCGCTACGGGTTTCCAAAATATGTTTGAAAAGAAAAATGTGTTTACATTATGTTTTAAGTATGTATAGTACAGTTTCAGTAGATATGGCAACGAGTTGCCTCGTGTTGTACCGATCCGCATTAAGTCGGGTCTGGTCCACGGTTTATATTATGATTATGTATGGTAGCTTTCCCAAAGGGTGAAAGCTTCCCAAAGGGTGAAAGCTCGGTACTTGAGTGAGTACATATTAAGAGGTTAAGTTTTATGAATGAAAACAAGTTTTAAGTTTAAGTCTAAGGTTTATGTTTTAAGTATGAAACGTTTTCAAGTTACGATTTTTAAAAGAAGAAGAAAAAAAAAATTTACTCTAAAAATTGAGTAAGGTTTAAGTTAAGTAAGTAAGGTAGCGACCCAAGTTTACATAATAGGCCCTACGTGGATTTGGGGGCGTTACAGGTTTGGTATCAGAGCAAAGGTTTTCTGCCATCCAGTTTAACAGTTCTGCCGCCAGCGCCACAGTTTTGTAAGTTGTTTTCTTACTCTGTGATATGTATAGTTATTATAAAGATATGTACCTGGTGTTAAACCCAGGTTAGATTTGTTAGGATCGAAAGGGACTGTAAGGCTTCGTTGGCATTCCGAGGAATGAAGGAGGAGCTCCGCATCTTCGATAGGACCCAAAGTAATGGTTTCATGGAATGGAGAGTCTTTTCCGATGATGTGCTGCAAGGACGCATTTTCAGGCTACGTTATGTTGCAGTTTGGCACGCTTGTCCGAACAAGTCTATGGGCTACTACTGCCAACGGATCAGAGTTGCGCAGCGAAAGCATGGTGGATACGCTATGTTTATGACATGATATGAAGAGATTGCGAGAAATCTCTAGTAGGATATGTTAAGATATGAATGGAGTATGAGTGATAGAATTAGCGCTAGAAGTTGGTTTGTCGTAGGTACGACAGAACCAAAATTTCATAAGAGCCTAATCTTGCAACTGTTGTGCCTAAGTTGCAATGATAATTGCTAGAGTAGCAATAAGAGATAAGATTGATGGCTATGATTTTGACGGGAAGTTTAGATATTCCTAAGAATTACGATTATGCCCTTGTGCTAGGGAAGAAAAGTTTGAAGCAATGAGAAAAGCTTCTATTATCTAAGAAGTAGTTGGATACTTTAGTATACCTTTCAATGCATCACTCGAACGATATTATGGTTTTTCCAGCAGGAACTTTGAAAAGTTTCAAAGATGATATTTTTATAAGAAATGTGCAAAATTATGATCTCATGTTAATAGAACCCCTTTACGTTTAGAAGGATGGCCAAATCCTTGAGGAAGGAAATCCAAGATAGGGGTTGTCATCAGTATAAAGGTTCCGAGTTAGGAGCTATTATGAAAGGCCAAAAACCTTGAGGACGAGTTCAAGAAAGGGGCCATTACAGAAAGTAAAGGGTTCTAATAGCATAGGATCGAGTTTCAAGAAAGAAACTATGTTCCAGAAAGAGTATTGAAAGTATGGTACGAAGTATTTTCCAAGTATGGAAAAATTTTACGATAAGCTTTTCAAGTATGAACAAGCTATACGTGATATGTTTTCAAAATGGGACAAGTTATCAGATATACTTGCTCAACTTTTTACGTAAATAGTTCTTGTGATGCAGTAGGAAAGGAAAGTATGTAAGTATGTAAGTATGCAGTATGACAAGTAAGAAAGGAAAGTATGTATGTTACATGAAGTATGTATGATAAGCATGATAGTATGTAAGAAAGTATAGAAGTATGAAAGCAAGTAAGTATGATAAGTATGAGGATATGAATGTAAGATTATGGTACAGTATAAGAGTCATGAACCCATTAAGTGTTAAAATGGGAACATAAGCGAACCATTATGGATTTATGGTGAATTCAAGGAAAAGTCACCTAGAAATATTCGAATTTTCGAGGACGAAAATTATTTAAGGAGGGTAGATTGTAATACCTAGAAATTTCATGTTATCATTTCCTCTTCGAAGGAATTATGTGCATATGTTGAGATATTTACGGGAAAGCTCAGTTAAGAGTTTTTCATACTTTTTATGAGATCTTATAGCTCAATAAGACTCAAAATAGGTTATTAAGGTTAGCAAACGCCCTTTCAAGTCGAAAAGGACGAAAAAGGACGTAATTTCAGAAAAGTCAAAGTTTGACTTTCTTGGTCAAATTTGATCAAGAAAGTCAAAGTTTGACCAAGAGTGGTCAACGGGTTGACTTGATAGTATTGTATGATGCAGTATGGGAAAATACTGTAAAACATGTCAGTATGGGCGAGATAACTCAAATAGGCTTTAAAACCACCCTAGAAAATCAAGCACACCTAGTTAAGATCAAGGGCAAAAGGACATTAAAATATGAAAAACTTGGTCACCAAGTAACCCATTGGGGCCGGTCACATGCAGGGGCAAAAATGTCAAAATTTTCACTTTTGGGGTAAAAGTGTAAAATTTGAAAAATTGACGATGTAAGCATAGTGATGTCACCAAGATGATGTCACAATGAGGCAATGACTTGCCTTGCAAGACAAGTAAGGGCCGGCCACCTATGGGGGCAAAATTGTAAATATTTTATCTTTAGGGGCAAAAGTGTAATTTTAGAAAATATGTGATGTAAGCATGAGGTAATCGCATGATGTCATCAAGATGATGTCATTTGCTTGGAAGGCAAGCAAATGACCAGCCATTGACACCTAAGGGGCATAAATGCAAGAATTTTCACTTTTGGGGTCAAAGTGCAAATTTTGGAAAATTGATGATGTAAGCACATGATGTCATCAAGATGATGTCATCAAGATGAGATAAGCTTGGCTTGTTCACCAAGATAGCAACCGGCCACCTAGGGGGCATTTTTGCAAGAATTCTAGCTTTTGGGGCCAAAGTGTAAATTTTAGAAATTTGATGATGTAAGCGATGATGTAAGCCATGATGTCATCCTAGCCTTGCTCTCCAAGCTAATGGCCGGCCACCTTGTGGAACAAGGGTTAATATGTTAAAAGTTTTGGGGTCAAAATCTAATTTTCACAAAGTTTCATGTGCCTATAAATACCCATGCATATGAACTGATTTTGGGGGCTGAAAAATTAGAGAAAAGCAGCCAAACTCTGCCCTTTTTTCTGCAGAAAAATCCGAGAGGTTGGGTGGAGAGAAAGAACCAAGAAAAAAATTGAAAATCCAAGGTGGGTTACCTTAGGTGATGTTCGGGTTTCAAGCTAGGAACCAAGAGGAAATTGAAAAAATTTGGAGACCCATTTTTGGGGCTGTGGCCGAGTATGAGCAAGGAGAGAAAAGGAAGAGAAAATTTTAAGAAAAAATTGGTTAGTGGCCAAGAGTGAGGAGAAATCACCAACCAAGAAACCAAATGAATTTTTGGTGCTCTAGGTATGTATGTTTCGGCCATGAGTGAGCAAGAGAATGAAAAGGAAAAAAATTTAAGGATTTTGGGTATGGGGAGTGCTCGGATTTGGGCTGAAATAATCACCAAGTTTGGTAAAAAATTTTGGTGCCATTTGGAGAGCTAAAGCTGAGTGAATGGAGAGCCAAAGGGAGGGAGGATTTTCGGTTTGCATACCCTAACCCATCCCTAGGGTTAGCTAAGGTAAAACTCCCTCAAACCCTAACATTTTTCCATGCAAGTTAGATGGGATATTTATGTGTATGTTTGTATGTGCATGGCTGAAAAATTGGAACCCCATTTGGAGGGGAAATTCGGATTTGTTGGCAGCCAAAGGGGAAGCAAGGGAAGTTTGGATCCAAGCTAGTAACCCAACTTCCAAACCCTAAAGGTAAACCCTATAACCTTAAGCTTTTGGTTTGAGATTTAATGTGGAAATTTAAGTGTATTTCCAAGTATGGTTTGTAAGAGCATAAGCTCAAGTTTTATGGTTAATGCCCTAGACTAGGTGTGGTGCTTGATTAGGGTGTGTTAAGGTTGGTTTGCTTATGGTTTTGTTTATGCTTGTGTGCATTATATTTGTGCTTATTTGCATGCTAGGATTGCATGGCTTATTGGTTGGTATGTTCCCTATTAGTGTGCAGCCGGTTGTGGCTTGTGTGCATGGTTATTAGAGCTAGTCATGGTTTGGCTTGAATACATGTATGAGATGTGATGCAACCTCTAGTTCATGCAACCCTAGGATAGTGCAGATTTGGTTTGGGTTGCATGGCTGCGTTAGAATCACGTGTTGATTCATGTGGGACGTTAGTTAACGCTACATGTTGGTTACTTAGGCTCCCGCGTGATCGGTTGAGTTAGTTCCGCGGAGTAGGACACGTAAAACCAAGTAAGCACAAAAACTGGCAGATTCGGAGAGAATCTGCCTAGTTTTTGGAAAAGTGAAATATAAGGCCTTTAGAGGCCAAATTGGGAAAAACGTAAAACATGAAAGTTGTCTAGAACGACTTTTTCTAGGGGACAGCTCAGACGGATTCTCGAAATGAGGCTCCAATGGCCTCCATTTTCCCTAAAACCCGTGGCTGATCCCCAGACCCAGTTTTCACTTAGTTTTTCGGGGTCAGCCAGTTTCAAACAAAAACTGGGACGAATCCAGACCGAACTAGAATTTTTGTAAAACACAAAAGTTTTAGCATTTTTCGAGAGCTATAACTTTTGTGAAGAAAACTTTTTTCAGATTACAAACTGATTTTTAAATTGGAATCATTTTTCGAAGGGTGCGCAGGGAATCTGAAAATTCCTGCACCACTATCTTTACAAATGTTTCTAGAAAACTGTTTTTCTTCTACAAACTATTGTTTTGATTATGGAAAACTGTTCTAAGGACAGTTTTCAACCCAAAATGATTTTATAAAGCATTAATCCAAGAGTTTGGATTTTCATGATTTAAGTGAAGAATTTTTACAAGTATGTAAAAAGAGTTTTGGGATTAATTTCCCTAAATTTTCCAAGTAAGGAAAATGAATTTTTCAAGCTAGAGTATAGCAAGCGATTAGTTTACGAATGGTAACCGGGAGTTAGACCTGAGTTACCGGGTCAAGCCCGAGGCCCAAAGGTTGACCCATAGGGGGGTTGACCATAGTTGACCGGAGTTAACCATAGTTGACTTTGGTTGACTAATAACATTGATTTAGTTTGGCCTTAAGGGTTATCCAATGTAACCCTAAAGGACACCGATTAAGCTAAGCTAAAGGGTTAATGGTCATAACCCGACAGTTTACGCATTTAATATGAAGCCCAGGGCTGGAAGATAACCTAACCCTAATGGTTTGTAGTAGGCCTAACAAATAAGGTTACCCAATGTAACCTCATAAGTAACATTCCGTTTTTAGCAGTAGGGTTACTAGTTGTAACCCAGTAGGACGTTTTGCACAAAGGGACATACAACCAAGACCATGTAAGATAAGCATGTTGGTTAGGTCACCAACATTTCATGAGTTTAAATTAGAGCATGTCCTTTATCGAGCAGGCAGAACCTGCGGCTGTGCCGGATGAGGAACAGCGTTAGTTGGGACAATAAATCAAGAGCGTAGGACGGAAGGTAAGTACAACTCCGCCTACAGCATGAACACATGTTTGTTTGCATAAGACGTTTTATGAAATCATGAATGGCATTTCATGATTTATGATGTTATGAAGTAGTACGTTTATGTTAAGATGTGATATGTCATGATGATATGTTAAGATGCAGTATGTCCATGTTTCATGTTAAGATGAAGTATGTTATGAAGTATGTTATGAATTATGTTATGTTATGTATGATGTTATGTTACGATGCAGTATGTCATGGCATGTTAAGTTATGAGATAGTATGTTACGATGAAGTAAGTTATGTTTTATGTTCGATATCATGGCATCACGAAGCATGCTCACTGATAATGAACTATATGGTAAGAACAAGTTCTTAAGATATTAGATAAGTTAAGTAAGGATTGTTGTGTTGTACTGGCTTGCCTCTGTGGTAAGTTCAAACGGTATGTTCCATAGTTTGACTTGAATTGGATGGGCTGTCTCCACTACTCCATGTTAAACATTTTGTTTCATGGTTTGAGTTGGATCGGACGGATCGCCTTCAACCACTCCATGGTTATGTACCTCAGTACATGCACACATGGTATAGAATTAAATAGGGAATCATAATCTGATTAATAAGAAATCATAATTGGTGTACGTATTCTTGCACTTTCATTTGCATGCGGATTGAATATTGTGCTTACTGAGCTTTTAGCTCACTACTTACGTTCATGCTGTAGGTAAGCTACCTACCGGCAATACCTGATGCAAAGCTGTGGAGAGATGGCGCTGCGGACTGTGAAACGTGGGAATGGACACCGCTACGGGTTTCCAAAATATGTTTGAAAAGAAAAATTTGTTTACATTATGTTTTAAGTATGTATGGTACAGTTTCAGTAGATATGGCAACGAGTTGCCTCGTGTTGTACCGATCCGCATTAGGTCGGGTCTGGTCCACGGTTTATATTATGATTATGTATGGTAGCTTTCCCAAAGGGTGAAAACTCGGTACTTGAGTGAGTACATATTAAGAGGTTAAGTTTTATGAATGAAAACAAGTTTTAAGTTTAAGTTTAAGGTTTATGTTTTAAGTATGAAACGTTTTCAAGTTACGATTTTTAAAAGAAGAAGAAAAAAAAATTTACTCTAAAAATTGGGTAAGGTTTAAGTTAAGTATGTAAGGTAGCGACCCAAGTTTACGTAATAGGCCCTACGTGGATTTGGGGGCGTTACATCCAGATATTTCATACTATAGGTAAAAAGCCTGCAGCCTAGATGATGGGTCATGCGGACGGTGCGGCAAATGAAGGGCGGTGTGAGATACCACTACGCAAAATTATTCCGCAAGTTCTTTTGAACAAAAGTATATGTGTGTATATATTTATACATATTAGAATGAATGATGTTATATGGTATATATGAAGTTGAAAACTAGAAGCATATAAAAAGTATGTATAAAGAGTATGTATGACTTCTTGATATGTTAAATAAATAATGTGTGTAAACAAAAAGCGTACTTACATAGACTAGTCTATTTATATATATATGTATGTTGAAAAAAAAAATTATTCTCAAATTTTTCCAGTAAGATATAGTTAAGTAAGAATGGTGACGGCCCTATGTAGGTCGGGGCATCACACTTAGTATTTTGTATGTATCTGATTTCATATTGATCAAATCTTGAATAATTTCTTAATGTCCATTTATTATCTCTTCGACACCCATGCTGTCAATTAGTGTTGAATTATACATTGGTTGTGGATCTCTTCGTCTGTTATGCCTACTGGTAGTCACAGCAACGACTGCCACTGTAAGAAAACCGTCATCGTCACTTAGCTCATTTTCTGAGGATCTGTCCTCTTCTTCATGTTTGGATGCGGAACTAAACTCATTCATAGTGAGAATGATGTGATTGAGCTAAACTTGGTTGTTTACCTGGTATAGATCAATTGTTCCCAAAACAAGTTTAATTACTCCCAATACCATTATACTCTGTTCAACTAATCGTTTAAAAGTCGTGATATAATAATTTTATTTTCCACAACCGCTACAAAACATAACATTACGTAAATAGGAATATGTGATATAATGTTAGGTAAAATCACGTAACGAACAATATAACCAAAGGTTGAAACATGAATGAAATAAATAAATCAACAGAATCCAATAAATGTGTTAATGTCAATATTATGTCTAAAAAAATGAAAATAAAAAATAATTATCCCCTAAAACTCAATCGGCTGCTAGCGATTGGGACTTAACAACGGAGGCAATAATGACTCGCCTATCGTCATCGGGAAGCTAATGGAAGGTACACTGCACCCGTGGATGAGCCTCGAAGTAATGCCACATAATCATCTGCTGATCAAGTAGAATACCCATCTCGGTCATAATATTCATGCACATCAACAAGTGATTCGGTCGGCTTGATTGTTCTTTGCTGGTACCCGATTATGATCGACTACGAAAATGACTGACTATTTCCTGCATTGCCAAGTAAGTAATCTTGTCGTTGCCTCTCTTTGCTTTCTCTTACCAGAACTACCCCTAGACCGTGACGAACTAGCATCGTCAGCTGCTCTTTTGTTGTTGCCCTGCTGCCCACCGTTGGTCAAAGTTATTTCCTCTTTTAAAATCGGATGTGTTTCAGAGTTGTCCATAGAAATTTTAGGGTCAACTTGTGGAGTACTGTCATCTCACATCGTAACTGACCTAAACCCCAAGGCACTTGCAGCATATTTTTTTCGAAAACATTGTAATACAACTCCTTATTGTGAAGCCCCTCGTAGCGGAGATGGTTGTACTCCTTGTGAACTTGCAAATGAAATCTTATCAACATCCTCGTGTACTAGTCGCGTGATTAAACAATTAAATTATAGGGCATATATTAGACAATGTAGTTACTTGGATAAAGCTTTGCCACGCATCATCTGAGCAAATGACTCTATCGGTTGACGGATTATATCCAAGGTCGTTGCGTACTTGTAATGCCTTCCATCCCTTATATATTTTCTTCATCCTCTTTTTGTTTTTTTTTTTTTTGATATAATGTTACTCCGTAGGCAGGTACTCCACCATATTCTGAATTAAACTGAGCGACCCGTTGTTCAAGAATTTGTATGGAGGGATGTTTAATGCCACTATAGGACAAAAACTCATCCATTTTTTCAAGGAATTTTTTTTCCTTCACGTTATCCCAAACGTACGTCTCACCCGATGTTTTGCGAGACATTTCCTCAAGAAAGCGAAAACCAAAATAGAAAAACATACTTTAAACTTGTATGAGAAGGAGAAGAAGTTGGCTCAGTATAAATTGATTGACATATTTCATCTGAAGCATGTCAATGACCCGATACAAATGCAGCTACCATGACAAATAAACCTTGGGTTCGTGGTTAAACAAGTTAATGGCAAGTATAACATACAATAAAGCCCCTTAACAACAAACATGGGCTTATATACTGGTAGCTAACAATATATCTCGGATTACTGACTCACCAGTGAGATAAAATTACAATCTATGTTAATGGGCTTTTTACATCATAGCCAAACGGATGGGAAAAGTGCACATAACTAGCAACATAAACCTAAAAAAATGTTTGATACCTAAAAACCAAAAAAAGTGCCATAATGTATCGGTCGCAAGACAGATAAGTCTACCAAAACAAAACACAAAACCTGTTTAAGGTTGCAAATGACAAACAAATGAACATGAAACTGGTTTGACCATGCAAACTAACCCAAAATTGAACACAAAACCTATTTAAGGCTGCAAATGACCAAAAAATGAACACAAAACTTATTTGACCATGCAAACTAACCTAAACTGAACACAAAATCTGTTTGAGGCTGTAAATGACCAAAAAATGAACCCAAAACCGGGTTTAGCATGCAAACTAACCCAAAACTGAACACAGAACCTGTTTGAGGCTGCAAATGACCAAAAAATGAACACAGACCTGGTTTGACCATGTAAACTAACCCGAAACTGAACATAAAACCTATTTGAGGCTGCAAGTGACCAAAAAATGAACACAAAACTGGTTTGACCATGCAAATTAACTCGAAACTGAACACAAAACTTGTTTGACGCTGCAAATGACCAAATGAACACAAAACTGGTTTGACCATGCAAACTAACTCAAAACTGAACACAAAACCTGTTAAGGTTGTAAATGACCAAAAAATGAACACAAAATCAGGTTTCAGCATGCAAACTTACCCAAATGTCCAAAAAATACCTGTTTGAGTATGCAAATAACAAAAAATTCGGTCATAAATAGGTTTGAGCATGTAAACTTACCCAAATTTTCAAACCAAACTTACCAAAATATTAACGCAAAACTGATTTGAGCATGCAAATAGGACAAAATCAACAAAAACCCCATTGTTTCAACATCCAAAATCAACAAAAACCCCCACAGAAATCCAATTTTAACATCCATACTTAAAATAAACGTCACACAAATCCGGTTTCATCATCCAAAATCAACAAAAAATCAACACAAAGTCGGTTTTAGCATCAAAAAAGATTTAACTGTGACGCCCCCTTACTACGCAGGGCCGTCACTCCTTACATACTTACTTACTTACTTACTTAAAAATTAGGGATATCTTTTTTTTTTTTTGAAACTTACTTATAAAACATTTGTCTTTAGTAATACATCATTACTATTTAAGTAAACGTTTACTTAAGGCATTTAGTTCCAAAATACCATAAAGCATAATTTGTCTTTATCATACATGCTTGTATACCAAAAACTTCTTTACATCAAAAAATTTTGCGGAAACTATGCGTAGTGGTATCCATACCGCCTTCGTCTGCCGCCACACCGCTCCAACAATGCCCAGCATTAAGCTGCGGGTTTCTTACCTACAGTATGAAATATAACTGAATGAGCTTTCGCCCAATAAGCACAAACATAATCTCACAAAACATTTAAAACATCATGAAAAACATACATCATCATATGCATATGCATGAACCATTTATGTTCCATTTATGCATTTCTTTTAACTTTCTTACCTTTCTTATGGGCCCCCTTAGTGTACGTACCCTCAATTTATAGCGCGCCTCTGAACACAGTTAGATGGGGTTGCAAGTCCCTAACTGTGCCAGGAAACACAAGTGATTACACCCTCTTACAAAATCGAGAAGGCGAATCCGTGACTTGTATATAAAAATCCTCCACCTTGGGGAGGTTGGTACGACACTTTACTTGTGACTTCTTACCATGTTATTTATCTTTAGTGAACATACCATATGATGTCACTACATGATAACATACTTTATATCTCATTAATAACATGGCATGGCGTTCTTTTCATTCATGGCATTTGCAAATATGACATTTTCATAAACATGGCATTTTGCAAATATAGCACTATTATAATCTTTTACAAAATAGCATTTTTTATCAACATAGCATTTTACGAAAATAGCACCTTCTATAAACATGGCATTTTGTAAAAATAGCACTTTTTATCAACATAGCATTTTACGAAAATAGCACCTTCTATAAACATGGCATTTCGCAAAAATAGCACTTTTAATAAAACATGGCATTTCATGGATATAGCACACAACATATTGCATCACATTTGAAAACTACATACTTGAACATAATTTACTAGTTTTCATACTGCAGGTGAGGTTTGTACTTACCTCTAGTGCCGTATCCTTAGAATCGCGTTCCTTAAATCGTCGGCAACGGCAATTCACTTTCCTGATATACCAAAAATATAGGATCAGGATCCTTTCGTAAGGTGTTGGTGACCTACCAACACTCTCATTTACTTTTGGTTGTATGTCCCCTATACATAAAATCCATCTTGGCCACTTTAATCCCCATTCTTTATTGAACTTCGATTAAATCCTTAAGAGGTTACGTTGGGTAACCCTTTTGGTTTAGAGCCTTGTTCTATTAATGGGCTTTGCTCATACATCCTTGTTATTGGGTTATTTCCTTTAACCCATTAAATCTTAGCCCAATATACATGTGGGTATCCCTTAGGGTTATATTGGGTAACCCTTAAGGTTAACCTTAATTAACCTTGGGTCAACCTTTTGTCAACCCTTGGTTATCCTTGGGTTTGTAACTCGGACATAATATCCGGTTACCGTTCGTAATCGGCTTGTTTACAAATTTTACTTTAAAATTTCTCTTCCTTATTTTTGGAAAATCTTGTGTGATTAACTTCCAAAAATCCTTCATTTTGCTTGTAAAAATTCTAACCCCTTTAATTAGAAAATTCATTGGCTTAGATTTCATTATTTTCTTTAACTTGGAAATGTTTGGTTGAAACCCTCTTTTTCTTTACTTCATGGGAAAAATGTGAATTTCAAACCCGAGCCCTTAAAATTCATGGTTTTCGAATTAAATATTTTATAAAATCATTTGGGGTCGGAAACCATATTTGGAACGGTTTTCGAAGCTAAAATAATCATTTAAGAACACTTCATGATTTTTCTAGGAAAGATTTTCGTGAGATTCATTTGCTTGATTTCGGACTCTCTGCGCGTCTCTCACAAAACGCACCCAGTTTAAAAATCGGCTCGGAATCTGAAAAACTTGTCTTCACAAAAGTTGTAGCTATCGAAAAATTCTAGAACTTTTGTGTTTTACACAAAATCCAGTTCGGCCTAGATCAGTACCAGTTTTTATTTGAAAACGGGTTAACTCTGAAAAACTGTGTGGAGAACGTCCCAGGGTTCAGCCACGGGTTTCGGGTAAAACGAAGGCCTTTGGAGCCTTATTTCGAGATTCTGTCCACATTGTCCTCTAGGAAAAGTTGTTCCGAACAACTTTTGTGTTTTGAGTTTTACCCCGTTTGGCCTCTAAAGGCCTTATATTTTCGTTTTTCCAAAACTGCTCAGGTTTGAAACCGAACTGGCAGCTTGGAGAGTTACTTCGGTTTACATCTTAAGCTAGCATACAATAAGGGGGCTGCCTTGGCAGATTTTTGGCCTAATCTTATGGGACATACAACCTATCTTCTAGCATGAAAAATCCATCATTTTCAAGCACAATTTGAAAGCAATCAAGCATAAAAAAAATCAGCCAACCAACCCTAACCTATCAAGCACATACACACCAAAAATAGGGCTGAAAATTAAATGGACTTATGTCCTTACAAATCTCTTGAATCATCATTAAAAACCTTAAATAAAGCTTAGATTTAAGGTGGTTTAAGAGATTTTACCTCAACCCAAGTTAGGGTTTTTGAAATCCAAAGTTTCCCCTTGATTTCTCTAGCTCACGGCTTTCTCCAACAAAATGCATCCAAAATTTTATTTTTTTTGTTAGCTCTAATGCTTCTCTAAAAACCGACCCTTAACATAAAGAAAAATCCAAGATCACAAGAAGAAAAATCAAATTTTTCCTCACCTTTTCTCCTCTTGCTTGGTTCGGCCTCCTCCTTGAAGAATCACCAAAAATTCTTCTCTCAAGCTCTTCCTTGCTTGGCTCACGGATTTGGCACCAAAAATGGGATCCAAGAGATTTTTTTTTGTTAGTCTTTTCTCATCTTCAAGCCGAGCATTATCAAGGAAGAAAACCAAGGATTTTTCAAGATCCACTTACCTCTTTTTCCTCTTGCTCTTGGTCGGCTAATGCTTGGTAGATTCACCAAAAATTTTCTCACTTTGCTTAGCTCTTTCTCTCTAGAAACCGAACTCACCAAGGGGATGAAAAACTCCAAAAATCTCTTTGATTCACTCACTCTCTCTCCTTCCTCTTTGCTGCCGAAGTTGATGAATGAAAAGGACTAGGATTTTTTTCTTAGTTTCTCAAGCAAAAAGGCTAGAGAGATGGGATAGGCTTGATGTGAAAAGTGGAGTGGTTGAAGTAGATGGTTTCTTGTCCCTAAATTGTGGGTTATGTCTCCTTTTCTTTTCTTGTTGCTAGATGCCGAATCCAAGGGGGGATTAAGGGGCATGGGCTGCTGCAAATTGAGGGAAAAGAAGGACAAATGGCAGCCCTTGGTGGAAGGAAAGGTGGGGTGGTTGCTTGTCCTCATTTCATGGCTTTATGTCTTATCTTGTTCCCATTTTTTTTTTCATTTCTTTTGCTTCTCCTTTGGCTGGCCGAACATGATGGAGAGGGGGGGAGGTAATGCCGGATTTTAAGGAGAAAATGGCATGGGTTTGGCTCATTATTTTAAGCAAAAAGTGACTAGACTTGATGGACAAAAGTTGGTGCACTTTTCTCCTTAATTTAAGGCTTTCCCATTTTTTTTCTTTTCCTTTGTGTCTCCCATGTATGGTTGGCCATCATGCATGGTAAAATCCACATAATGCAATTTTGAGTTAGTGGGGGGTGATGTCAATGGTTGAGGTCATCTTCCACTAGCTCTTTCAAGGCCTTCTTTGGTCATTTCGGCCTTTCACAGCTCTTTTAGCGTTCTACAGTTATTTCCAACACTGTGATGAGCATTCTTATTTTATATTTTTGTCCAAAAATTATTCCATTAAATTTTTGGACCGAAACTCTCTTTCTCCAATTTTTTGGAGACCTTTTTGCCCTTAATTCTTTTTCGGTGTGCTTGATTTTTCTAGGGTGGATTTACGGCTTATAAACCTTCATTTTGGAGATTCTTTTCATATTCCTTCATCATACTTGTAAATTCGACGTTGTGACCCGTTCCGGTCAAACTTTGACTTTTTGGTCAACCCTTTGACTTTTGGTCAACCCTTTGACTTTTTGGTCAAACCTTTGACTTTTTCGGTCAAAGTTGACTTTCGTAAAATTTCGTCCTTTTTCATTCTTTTTCCTTTAAAAACTTCATTCTTGGCTCGTAAAACATTAATTGAGTCTCAAAATCATTAAATGAGGACTCGTACATCGTTTGAATAAAATTATGAATTTTTCATCATTATTCATAATTTTCCATATAACACATCATAATTACATAAATTAGACTCTAATTCCTTATAAACAAGGAGATTACAAGTCTACAAAATTTCGGGTCTTACATTAACAAATAATCCAGACAAATCCGGTATGAAGTCCACTCAACACATATGAGAATGAATCGAATTTGTTTGAGTAATGGGTGAAGAAGTTATACTAGGGTTACCGAGTTCGAGTCGAAGGATGAGTATGCAGTGGATGACGGCGGATCAGGGCAAGAAGCAATGGCTCGGGGAGATGATTTCTGAACTTGGAAATAGTAGGTAATGAGCCCTCTTGTTCGAGTTTACTTCGCATACCCTAGTCGGTGATGCATCTACCACCAATAGTACCTAATCCAAAAGTCCGTTGAACAGACCTGGTGGTGTCGCAACTTCCCCAGCTTTTGTCAAATAGAAGCCCAAAGCAGAGAAACCCTAGAAACGAAATTAGAGAGTTTGGGTTTTAGATACTGGTGAGTTATAGTGCGGTGGGTTCCAATGGGTGAGACAAAGGGGATGATACTCGGATTTCCCGAGTTAGATAGAGGGAAGTGAAAACCTCTAACATTCATACACCCCGAAATCCACCAAAGGGAAGAGATGGAGGCGATTAGGGTTCAATAATGGATCTTACATAGGTATTTGATTCTCGGGAAAATGCTATACACAGTTGGAGCCGGTGGTCACAAGGAGTCAAATATATTCGATTCGAAAACCTAAAACATAGAGGCTGGACGAAGAAAGAGGATCAACAACCGAAGCAGCACATGGGAAAGAGGAAGGAGCACAGTAATCGAAAGAACTGTGAAGTAGATGATGGGCGAGGGTTGGGAGGACAGTCAACCAAGTCATTGTGAATTAGCAGATGGGCGAGGGGGGGGGGGGAGCTGCAGGCGATGGGTGCACAGTGATCAATAACTGTGAGACAACACAAGAGGGAGGGTTGGATGCATAGTAAACCGAGTTTGGTTTACTATGCAACAGTCCAACTATGGGTTGGGAATGAAATGGCCTTCCAAACAACATCAATTCAGTTTGAACTCAAAAAATTGCATCCAAACTGAGTCACCAAATAGGGCCTAAGATTAATAGGAAGATGATAAGGAGATAGTGTAACGACCCAACTTTTTAGACCATTAATTAACTTACTTGTTCTTATTTAATTTAGTCTTAACACTTATTTACGTTTGGTTCTAAAAATACAGAAATTTTTTTTAATAAACTATATTCGTACTATAAAAACTAAATTTACTAAAATTTTTAATTGAAGGAAATGAAAACTTCTAAATGGTAAATATCCTATTCAAATTTATATTTAGATAATATTAAAAAACAAACTATAATTTCATGTAAATTAAAAAGGAAAGAGTCTAAAATATTTTTTCCGTAAAGTGCTCATACTAGTTTAGTAGAACCAAAACATTAGAACAAAGTTATAAATATATGCAATACAAAATAATTTAAGAAGTCTAAATGTGGAAATTAAATTCGTAGTGGTATCCCACTCCCTTCCTTCATCGTCTCTGTACAGCTTCGCTAGTCCATGAAATATCTAAGTAGCGGGGTACTTACCCGCGTTACCTACAGCACGAATACACATACGTATAAGTTATCGCTCAGTAAGTACAAACAATATCTCACAAAATATTTTATAAAGTCATATCATTATACGTAACATCAAGAATGTTCGAAAGTGCATGTGATCATGTGTGTTCATTTATACTTTATTATATACATGTCTTGTCTACTTAAGGGCCCCTATGTCGTACCCATATGCGCGCAACCAATAGGGAGTTAGGAAAGCGACCCTTTAACAGCCTCCAAGGTCATATCTTATAATTTTCGTTCTTATCATATCTTCTCACTAATTGGAGGTTAGTACGACACTTAATCTTATATTTTATTTTCCTTATTCTCATTAATTATGATAATGTGTAGATTTATATATCACTATATATCTATCATGATGGCATAATTATCTGTGGGGCATGCCGATCATGTCAATGCAAGAAAAATTATGCACATCAAATATTTAATCAAAGTAATACGTATAATTCATATACTCATCACATCGTCAAGTTAAGTCATAGAAAACGTAGAGCATTAACAAAGAAAAATATTTTGTTCCATGTTGTAGGTGAGGTTTGTACTTATTTGTTTTATGTGCTTAAACTTTCGGAGTTGTATCTCCTACTATGCAGATTTGAGAAATTGTCCTGATTTAACAATATCTCATTACTAGATAAAATCATAATTATATTACTTTATTCATTTATTCAATTATTCAATTATTTTATAAACTATAGTGAACTTAATTTACTTATATCATAATTAACCTTAGTAATTAATTCTTATTAATTATTAAGTGTTAAAATAAATTTCTACTAATTATTATTTAATTAATTTAATTTAATTAGTTATTTTGATTAATTAATTAATTGATTAAATAATTAATTAAGTAATAGTTAATTATTACTTTATTTAATTGAGTAATTATAATTAAATTATATAATTTTAATTGACTTATTAATAATTTTTTTGTTAATAATTTAATTATGTTACTTAAATATTCTTTCTCATATAATAATTAATAATTATTAATTCTAATAGTAATAATTAATAATTTGATTAACATAATAATTAATGTTTGATTAATCTCTAGTTAATCATCCCAAATTATTTTGATGATTATATCAATGATTAATGATTAATTAATCTCTAATTAATCATGTATTATAATTATGTAATTATTCAATATAATAATCTTGATTATCATATACCAACTCTTATAATTTATTAATTAATTATTAATCAATTAATTAATTACTTTATTAATTACATTTGGTTATGTGTTAATTAATTAATTAATTAATTAATTAAGTAATTAATTAATAAATCAATTAAGGTGACAAGGAGTTACCTAAGGGTATACCTCTATTTTATTATTGGGCTAATCCAATCCCCTTAGTTATGTTCATTTAGTTGGACCAAGGTAATCTCTTGATATATGCCCAGTAACCCTTTAGTATACTTTATCTTAGCCCATTAAAGCTTGTGATTCAATTTTATGAAGTTAGAGTTTTTCATATTATTTGATCATACACTTAAAATCAACTCATTTCATAACTAAATATGTTCATATGTTATGATTTACCCTTATATCACATTTTAATGTTTAATTGTTTTATCAGTGTAAGATTTTAACTTATAAGATTTATTTAGATTCGAGTATAATTTCGTTTCGACAGTTGATGACCTGTTGGAAATCTTGAAACATCTAGTTTCTGTCTTTATAATTTGTTTTCTAAGATTCCAAGCATTTCAAATATTAATGTGGACGTTTTCCTATGTGTCTTATGGTAAAATCTCGGATTATCAGATTACAATACAATATTAAGGGATTTATTAAAATTTATGTATATATCCGTTTTAAACCCATGATATCTCATTTTGAATCTCAAGATGTCTACTTTACAGTGGTAAAGTTATTTTCTTTAGTACTTGAGCGTAGGGGTGGCAATTCGTGTCACGTGTC
The DNA here is from genome assembly GCA_025413485.1 of Ficus microcarpa. Lineage (NCBI taxonomy): Eukaryota > Viridiplantae > Streptophyta > Magnoliopsida > Rosales > Moraceae > Ficus > Ficus microcarpa. The sequence goes on from JAINRI010000094.1 coordinate 85,071, forward strand.
GGGTTCGTGTCGTGTTAGAGCCGTGTCGATTTTTTTCTTCTCCGACCCGAACATGACCCGCAACACGAACACGAAATGAAACCGCGACACGAACCCGTCATGGGTTGACACGACACGAACCAAAATTGACCCGCGACACGAAATTGACACGAAATTGACCCGCGACACGAAATTGACACGAAATTTGACCCGAAATTGACACGATATTGACCCGCGACACGAACTTGACCCAAAATTGACACGAAAAGTGACACGAAAATTGACACGAAAAAAAAGGGTCCAACCCGAACACGACACGTTTTTTTTCGTGTCAATTTTTCCCAACCCGAACACGACTCGCCTCCCATTTTTCCCAACCCGAACCTACAAAATTCGTGTCGTTTTCGAGTCATGTTGTCGTGTCGCGACCCGTATTGCCACCCCTACTTGAGCGTTTCATATCATTAACTTAGGTTTTATTACTGTTGGTTTCACATTTGAACCACAAATCCAGATTCATAGATAAGATTAGAAAAATCATAACAATTTACTTACAAGTTCAAATAAGACAAAAGAGATGTCATTGGAAAGACTATAATGTCTATTTTGTATGATAAAAATATGTTTATAAAAAATTATGGTTTACTAACTCAAATCTACAAGACCCATGGCTAGTATAGGGTTCCAACAAGGATTTTTGCTTTGTAGCCCAAAGTTTTAAAATTCACAAAAAATTGCACATTTATCCATTCAAGGCAAATGATACCTTATTGGAAAGCTTAAAGAATATAGTTTTTAGTTCTCTAACTTGGAATCCAAAATTTTGAGTATAAAGGGTTGGGAGTACAATAAACCCGTGGCTGATTTGTACCCAAGAGATCCATTTTCTCCCTAGTTTTGTGTCTCAACTTCAAATGCACATAACTTTAGACATATAAAAGCAAATCAAGTGATTCCAAAGCCGAAAATGAAGCTTATCCTCTGTACAATCTTAATATATAATTTTTTTTTATACTAAAGTTTCTAATATATACTATATCACCACAGCAACCACAAACTCTAATAAGGTTCTTAGATCTTGCCGAAATGCTCCGAGGATCCTTCAAGATCTCGAACCTCCCAAGTTCTTCTCAAAACTCTAGTAAAACATCCTCTAACTCCATTTCTCACTTCTTCGATCTTGGTGACGGGGTTCTTTAGAGCTTGAAAATGGAGGGAGGAGGGTGCTTGAGGGGTGTTGGAAATGGAGAATAGTGTTGATGGTTCTTCTTTTTGTTTTGAGCTTGGCGGTGGTTAGAGAGCTAGGGTTTTTGAGCTTAACTTTTGTGAGAACAAAAATGAAAAGTTAGAGGCTTGTCTTCAGCTAACTTTCACCTTAAGGGAGCTGTATTTTGAGGGGTAAAATTGGAAATTTTTTTGGCTAAATTATCCTTTGCATTGTCGCCACTTTTTGGAGGGTTTAGAGTGAAAATTTGTTCAACAGAGTTGAGAAAAGGTGTCACTTTCACTTGTCTCTTTTTTGGGTCAACTTGCCAGAATAAACTATGCCATTTCTTACATAAGGTTGCATGCATGTACCACTTCCTTCTTTTTCTCATTTGTTCAACTTTCTTCTTGTTTCTTGAATCAAAAATCCGGATTCCCCCTAGGCTTTTCTCATTTTTATTTTATTTTTCTTTCTTCCAATTTCCACCCTTGATCCAAGATTGTCGTCCTTATTCTCATTCATTAGATCTTCCATCACACCAATCCTTACGTTAGGCTCTCATTGGTCACTTATCATCTAAAGTTTGGCCATTGATTTGCTTAGAATCCCTTAACATAAAATCTACACCATTGATTTCAAATCAAGCACAATTTTTGATCAATCTTCCACCTTTGGATTTCCAAAGAGTAAATACTAATAATTCATCTTCTATCTATGTGACACATTAATTTCCCAATCACCCTCTCAAAACTTAGCTATTAGTATGATCAAAAATAAATCTAAGATCATCAAATTGACCTACTAATAAAAATCGAGGTTCTTCCCAAAAATTATTGATATCCCCTAATATGACATAATAAATTTTTCTTATAAATTTATATATCGTTCAACTCATCTTTTATGTATTTAAAATTTCTCATTTAAATAGAAAAACTCGACATTGTTATATCATTGATATCATCACACCGATGATATATATACAATTATTCATGATCTTAAATTTTGATATTCATTAAAATAATTAATTAGAAGTATATTAATGAAGGAAATCCATAATAATAGTTCATGAATCAAGTTTATAAAATTCTGGGGTATCACAGATAGTGCACAATATGATCTTCCAATTTCAACAAATATAGGTCTTTTAATTGTTGGAGATATTGATCAATATGTAGATGGACGAGATATTATTATTTATAGTCAGACTAGAGAATTACACAGAATCAATAAACTCCATCTATTTTATATGGCATTACAATATCCATTATTATTCCCTTATGGAAAAGATGGATATAGACTTGATATAGGTTGGAATCCAAATTTTACCGGCAAACAACCACATAGACATTGAATATCAATGAGATTATTTTATGCTTTTCAACTTCAACAATGAAATACAATAAGGAAATACATTATTTAAATCTGGGCAACTTTTTCAACAGTATTGTAGATATTTATGTTTCAATTGAAGAAGATAGTCTAGATTATATCAGAAAAAATCAAAATAATTTAATATCTAAAATATATAAAGGTATTTAAGATGCTATAATTAGATGTGACACATATGCACAAGTAATTGGAAAAAAGATTATTTTACCATCATCTTATACAGGAAGTCTAAGATATATGATTTAAAATTGTCAATATGCAATGGCAATTTGTAGACATTATGAAAATCCTAATATTTTTCTAACATTTACATGTAATCTTGAATGGCCAGAAATTAAAAAAATTTTATTAGTAATTCTAGGACAAAAAACCGATGATAGATCAAATAGTGTAAGTAGAATATTTAAAATTAAATTAGATCATCTATTAAATACAATAAAATTAGGAGTCATTTTTGAACCCATAATAGCGGGTAAGTTAATTTATTTTATGTAATAAAAAACTAAATATATTATTATTATAATGTTTTATTTAGAAAAACAAAAAACTATCATTGGTTTTTTTCCCTCTTTTTTTTTTTTTTTTAAACTCTAGATTTATATGTAGTAGAATTTCAAAAACGTAGTTTACCTCATTATCATATGTTATTTTGGTTATATCTAGAATATAAATATCATGATCTAATATAAATAGATAAAATTATTTCTGCAGATTCTCCAAACCCAATAATTGATCATTTAGGTTATAAAATTATAAATGAATATATGATGTATGGACCATGTGGATATGCAAAAACATCTGCATCATTTATGAAAAATTTAAAATATTCAAAAAAATTTTCAAAACAAATAAAAAATGAAACAACTATAGAAGAAAATGACTTTGTATATTTTCGTCATAGAGAGACAGATTTCAACGTTACTAAAGAAAGAATAAAAATTGATAATAGATATGTTATTCCTTATAATCGAACTTTATGCTTAAAATATTATGCACATATTAATGTCAAAATTTATTCTCAATCTATGTTTATTAAATTTTTATTTAAATACTTAACAAAAGGTCCCAATAGAATAAGAGCCATTATCAAAAATAATATTATTACTGAAAATAATGAAATAATAAACTATAAAGAAGTTGATGAAATAAAGCTTATCTTAACTGTTGACACCTTATAAAGCAATTTGAAGAATATTCGAATATTCAATTCACCATAAAAATCCAACTATGCAAGGTCTTTTTATTTATTTACCAAATATGTAAAATATTATATTTCATAAAAATCAACAATTTCAAAATATAATACGACAACCATAAATTCAAAAAACAATATTAACAGAATGGATGAAAATTAATAAAACTAATGATGATACTCGACAATTTACCTATACAGAATTTCCAATAAAATTTGTTTGGAATAATAAAGATAAGATTTGGATTCATCGACAAAATGGACTTACTACAGGACGAACATTTCATATTCATCAAAATTCTAGTGAATTGTACTACTTAAAATTATTATTAAATAATCAAAAAGGTTAAACAAGTTATAAATCATTTCAAATAGTAAATAATATTATTTATTCCACAAATCAAACAGCTTGTCATGCACTAGGCTTACATATTGGAAGATGATAAAAAAATGGAATAAATCAATAAAAGAACCATTATTTTGATTGACATCTACACAACTTTGTCAACTTTTGATTACAATATTGGTATTTTGTAATATTTCTGATCCAATAAAATTTTTACAAAAATATTGGAAATTAATGTGTGATGATATTTTATACAAAGTAAAAGTTTTATTTAGCAACCCAAAATTTGAAATTCCTGAAAATGAATTATATAATTTTGTATTGTATGAATTAGAAAAATTATTAAATTTAAATTCATTTTCTTTATCACATTATAATCTTTCACTTCCTACTGGATCATTAATTGAAGATTTAAATAATAATATTTTGAGAAAAGAACTTAATTACGATAAAAATAAACTGAAAGAAGAAAATTTTAACTTAGTACAAAATTTAAATCAAGAACAACAATTTATTTATAATCAAATTTTAGAAGCAATTGAAAACAAACAAAATAATTTATTCTTTATACATAGCTTTGGCGGTATGGAATGCAATTATTAGTAAAATTAGAGCAAATAGTGAAATTGTATTAGCTGTAGTATCATCTGGCATAGCATCTTATTATCATCAAAAGGTTGAACTGCACATTCAACATTTTGCATACCACTTTCAATCGACAAATTTTCAACTTGTCAAATTAAAAAATATACCCAACTAGCAAAATTAATTGACAAAATAACATTAATTTTATGGGATGAAGCACCTATGAAAAATAAATATTATTTTGAAACTTTAGATAAAATAATACAAGATTTAAGAAATGACTTTACTCGTTATTTTGGAGGAATGACAGTTATATTCGGTGCTGACTTCAGACAAATATTACTAGTAATTTTAAATGAAACAAAAGAAAATATAATTGATGTAACTATAAACAATTATTATCTGTGGCCATATTTCCGTATATATACTTTAACAGAAAAAATGCGATTAAAAAAAAACTTAATTGTTGTATTGATGAACAAATAGAAATTAGTGACTTCTCTGAATAGATTTTAAATATTAGTAATGGAACAGCAAATGGAATAAAAGATACTGAAAATGAAGATACTATTTAGATTAAAACACCAGAAAAGTATATAATATCATGCAATACAAACCCTATTGAATGCATTTCGACCACGATGTATGAAAATTTTTATAATAATTTTAACAATATTGATTATTTAAAACAATAAGTAATTATTACACCTAGAAATAAAACAATTAATGTAATAAATAAATACCTATTAAGCTTAGTACCAATAGAAGCAAAAATTTATTATAATTATCATACTATTTTATCATCGTCTAGAAATCTCGACAAATTGAATCTTTTATATTCTTTTGAATTTTTACACACGCTTAATTTTAATAAATTACTTCTACATGAATTACAATTAAAAATCGGAGTTCATGTTATGTTAATACAAAACCTTAATCAATCAATGGGATTATGTAATAATACAAATCTTATTATAACACAACTAATAAATAGAATTATTGAAGGCCGTATTATTAATTCTAACAACATAAGTGAAAAAGTTTATATACCAAGAATAGAAAATGACTATAAATGAATCTAAATACCCATTAAAAAGATGACAATTCCTTTTAAAAGTATGTTATGCCATGATAATAAATAAAAGTCAAGATCAATCATTAAATAAAGTTGGTCTCTATTTAGAAGATGAAAATTTTAGTCATGGATAATTATATGTTACACTATCTTGAGTAACATTACTAAAATGTTTACATATTTTAATACATAATTCAATTAATAAATATTTAAATCATATTAAAAATATTGTCTACAAAAAAATATTACATAAATTAATCAAAATTAATAATCTATCGGAAAAAATTAATGTTCAACAAAAATAATTTTTTTTTGAATAATTATATTTCAAACAATTGTCATAATTTTTAAATTTCAAATTTAATTTATCAATTCTTAAATAAATGTATTTATATGTTTCTATTATTTATAGAACATATTCAATTTACTGCGAATACTAAAACCAGGAGGACCTTATGAAACCATCCGTGCTCAAGTTTGTCGTTTATGGAGGAATACAGATTACAATATTGATCGTCTAATTAAGCACTGACTGATTATTAGTAGAGGTAATTACATTTATTTTTTATGAAAATTTATTTATTGATAATAAAAAATTTACATTATTAATGAATATATAAATAATAATGAATTAATATATAGATTTTTTACAGGATGAAGCAATACATGAATTTGTTCATGCAAAAGATACTGATTTCATAATAAACAAACTACAAATTGGCAATATATATGAAATCAGTAACTTCTTTGTTATAAACAACAAACAAAGATATAAAATTGTTCCACATAAAGCAATGATACAATTTGTACGGTCCACAATTTTAAAGGAAGTTGAAGAAGGTATTCGTGAAATACCTCAATACAAATTTAATTTTGTAGAGTACGACTAATTAACATGAAGAGTTGACATTAATGACCTTCTTTCAGGTAAATAATATATAATATCTATATTTATTAACTAAAAAATTATAAATTTATAATATTAATATTAATAAATAACAACTTTGTAGTTATAATGTCATACTAGATGTCATTGGTCACTTCATATCTGTCAAAAGCATTGAAGAATCCAATGTAGATGATAGACTGGTTAAAAGACGAAATCTAACAATTCAAAATATTAGGTAATCAGAAATTATATATTATTATAAATATATTTTCAATAAATTGAAAATATTTTATTAATTTAATTTATTAATTTAAACTTTTGCTGAAAATGCGGTTCAAAGAATGTCCAAACTAGTAGTAATCACCTTTATAGCCATTGCAGTGAAGCAATATCTTGATAAGTATATATACAATAAAAAATACTACAAATTTATCTTTAATAACAATAATAAACATCTTTAGTTATGTTAATTTCTATAATTATAAATATACATGTGGACTTTATGTAGCAAGTACTTCTAGAACTTCACTTTATTTTGAACTAGACATCGCTGAGTCAAAGAAAATTAAAAAAAAAAGGTATTATAAATATTTATTACAAGAATATTAAATTAATTTATATTTTATAATTTTGTAAAAAAATTTCTATTGTTTAATATTTTATTTATTTATAGGTTTAGTCATTCCATTCAAGCAATAGACTTTATTGCTCCATCAACAGAAAAATCGATAACATTAGAATAACAAAAGATTATGAATAGAATGACGATAGCGGAGCTGCGAGCCTTAGATCCATATCAAAATAAGGTAAATATTTATTTATTACATCCCAATTATATAATTTTTTTTTATTCAAATAACATGACAGAAAATTTACTATAAAAGAAAGCATCACTGAACTTAATGCACAACAAGGTTGGTTTTATAATGTCTGTCCACGCTGCTACAAACGTGTTAAATAATCAGGGACTTCATGATGGTGCGATACCCATACATATTTAACAATAACGCCAGTCAGCTGGTAATATTCTTTGCTTTTATTATGAAAAATATAAAACAAACACTTTTAAATAGTACAAAAAATTAAATCGATTTTTAATATTTATAACAGGTACAAAATCAATGCCTAAATCGAGGGTAGCACTGGTGAATGAATATTGTCATGCTTGGAAAAACTGTTCAATCACTGGTAAATAAACCTTGCTCTATACTAATAATACAAGATGGATACACTGATCCAATGATCATTCCCCATCTCCTTGATCATCTTAAAGGCATGTTAAAAATATTTTCGATTCAGTTTCATCCAAGAGGTGCTGTTATTGATACAACAGTTATTAAAACTTTTGACGATGATGAATCACTAATTTTATTACCTGCACCACTAACTGAATCCCCCAAACATATCCCACTACCATTAGAATCGTTGGATCCAGAAACCCAATAACCAGAAAAAAAAAAAAAACTATTATATGAATAAATTTATTATTATTTCAGCCCTTAGCAACAACATTCTTTAATAGAAATCTAAATATCTTCAGCTGACTCATCTAGAAAACGAAAAGAAACAAGGTATAATTATCTTTTGTATATAATCACATATTATGTAATCATACTTATTTTAATTTTATTTATAAATATAAAATAACTAATTTTTTTAATCTTACACCATAACAAATTAGAAGAAAAGCTGAAGAAAATTAAACATGGTTGATGACATTTCATCAGAAAATGTCTGATTTTCAACACCTTTGTTTGTAATATATATATATATATATATATGTTTGTTTGTATATGTAAAACTCCAACGTTTTAATATAAATATGAATGTATATACTTTAATATTATAATAGTAAGTACTAAAAAATACATATTAATTATAATTATAATATTTATCTTAACCAACTGCTTTTATTATATAGTACTCAATTTTTTTCATTTATTTTTTTTTCTTCCTTCCTCGTGCAATGCACGGTATTATACTTATTATACATATGAGTGCACCTACCACTTCACAAAAAAGTATATCACGATAACTTCACGATTGGCTGAAATTACAAAAAAACCTATCTTTTCAGATCTCTTTTTTTTTTTCACCATTTTTGTACTGTTCATGCTCTCTTCTCTTCTTATGCTAATATGTTTTTGGTTTCTCTATTTGATTTAAAGCGTTTTGGTTGTAAATTTTTCGTCCTTTCTTGATCTCTACTTTGTATTGTTTGTTTTTTTTTTTTTTTTCTAACTTTAAGTGTTTGTTTTTTCATCTGCTACTGTACATGGATTTCCTTTTCTTTTTTTTTTTTTAATCCTAATATTTTAAAGATCAGATTTTAATCTATTGTTGCATTGTGTAATCCTGGATTACACGACGGTCGTTTGATTACACAACGGTCGTTTGACCGTCGTTGTACAGGAAAATTTTTTTTTTCCTTCCCTAACACCACGCTAAAAAATCTACGGTAAAAATCTCCTAAAAAATTTGAAACTTCTGTGGAAATTTATTATGTCACAAATTTCCTCGTTAAATTTTTAATTGACTGATTTTAGAATAACAAAAAAAAATTTTGTCAATTATTCTTGCTTATCACTGACCCATCATATAGTACTATTGTGCCCTGTTCAATATATATGTTGAGAGCCAATAATCTAACGATGTATACATAACGCATGCTTCATGTTTAATTAAAATAAATAGTAAGTAATGTTGTACAAATTAAATGAATGACATCATGTTCAAGTTTTTTTCTTTTTTCTCTTTGCTCTCTCAACACGTGTCCATTCTATATCTGGGCGAAGCAAGTGAGAAACATCATCATCGAAATTGTCAATCTCCTCAACCGGTGGCAATCCCTGTGTGAATGCTGGAATGTCGGAGCAATCTTCCTCATCATCTTCGTGACCATCACGGAAAAATTTTGGCTTCATCGGCACAACTAAGGACAACTCTTCATTGCTAGGATCCGATGTGTAAAATACCTGGATTGCTTGTGATGCCATAATGAATGGATCATTTTTTAACCCAATCGTCGAAAGTCCACCACTGTGATTCCGTCTCTGTCAATCCTTACAAAATTATTGTCAGCCCACTTGCACTTAAAGAGTGCTACATAAAAACCACAGTAATCAAGTTCCCAGATATCTTCAATGAAACCGAAATAGTTCATGGCTGCATAGACTGGATTCTTGTCCTTTGTAGATGAAATATACATGGACTTAGCACGGATACTAACACCACTATTTTGAACAGGATGCTTTTCATCTCTTTCGCGAGTGTAGAATGTATAACCGTTGACAAAATATGATGTATACCAAATAACAACCGTCGACGGTCCTCTAGCGAGGTTCATTAAGTCTTGCGAAAAGCCGTCCTTCTCAAAGACATGTCTTCGAATCCACGTACGAAACGTCTGATTGTGTTCATTTTGTAACAACTTTTCATTTCTGCCTCTTCTTGGATTTCTATCTCTTAATTCCTGCAGGTGAACCTCAATAAATGGCTCCACTTCAACCCTATTATGTAAGGTATAGAGACAAGCTTTCTCCCATTCACCTCGATTTACCGAAGATGGAATGCCGACAGATAGTCCTTTCGATTCAATGTGTGTAGTCTTTGGCAACCCAATCGCTTCCGCGGTAGACAAATACTCGGAGCAAAACTCGACCGATTCCTCCGCTATGTAGCTTTCTACTATACATCCTTCCGCCCTATTTCGGTTCTTGACATAACCCTTCAAAACCTTCATGTACCTTTCAAAAGGATACATCCATCTCAAGTACACCGGTCTACATAACTTAACTTCCCGGACTAAGTGCACCGTTAGATGAATCATTATGTCAAAAAATGAGGGAGGAAAGTACTTCTCAAGCAAGCACAATGTCTTGACTAACTCTGATTGTAGCAAATCTAGTGTCAATGGATCAATAACCTTGGAGCAAATCGAATTGAAAAATGAGCATATCTTGGTAATTGCGAATCTAACATCCCTCGTTAACACTCCTCGCAAGGCAAGAGGTAAAAACTGTTGCATCAAGATATGACAATCATGTGTTTTCATTCCAACCAACCTCAGATCCTTTATCGACACCAGCCTTTTGAAGTTGGAAGAATACCCGTTCGGCACTTTTACAACAGCGAGCCACTCACAAAACTTTCTTTTTTCTTGTCGTGACAATGTGTACTTTGCCGGTGGTAAGTAAGTGGCATTCCCTTTTTTCGTAGGGATCAAGTTAAGTCTAATCTTCAAATCCTGGAGATCCATCCGTGCCTTTTCACCATCTTTGCTCTTATTAGGAATGTCAAGTAACATGCCCACTATTGATTCACAAACATTTTTCTCAATATGCATCACATCCAAGCAATGACGAACATAAAACGTCCTCCAATATGGAAGTTCGTAGAAGATTGACTGTTTTTTCCAAGGTCCATCAACCACCGAATCCTTGTAACTCCGTTTTCGTTTCCCGAGCACCACTTTCAAATCCTTAACCATCTCGAAAACGTCTTCGCCCGTCAAAACCCGGGGAGGGATTCTTTCATCCGTATTACCATCGAAAGCCTTTTTTTGTTTGCGGTATCGATGATTTTTACGTAAGAATCTCCTATGACCGAGGAAAACGGTTTTCTTACCATTCTTCAAGCGGATGGAAGATGTTTCTTTCATACAAATGGGACAACCGATAGAACTCTTTACTGAATAACCAGATAGGTTTCCATAAGCGGGAAAGTCATTAATTGTCCACATAAACATTGCACGGAGTGTGAATGTCTGTTGACGGTAAGCATCTCTAACTTCGAGCCCCTTTTCCCATAAGATCTTTAGATCATCGATCAGCGGTGCCAAGTACACATCAATGTCATTCCCTGGTTGTTGAGGACCCGATATCAATAAAGTCAACATCAAGAACTTCCGCTTCATGCTCAACTTCGGTGGGAGATTGTAGTTGACAAGTATGACGGGCCAAGTACTATGGCTACTACTCATATTACCGTGTGGGTTCATTCCGTCCGCTGACAAACTAAGACGTAGATTCCGTGGTTCCACACTAAAGTCAGGATGGTCGACATTGAAGCTCTTCCATTGTGGTGCATCGGCTGGATGTTTAAACATGCCATCTTCAACACGTTTATCATGGTGCCAAGTCAAATTCTTAGCATGATCGGCATTACGGAATAAACGCCGCAAACGCGGCGCTGGAGGAATGTACCATAACACCTTTGCCGGCACTTCTTTGCTATCATTCGTTGGCTTCTTGCCCTTCTTCCATCTTGACTCCTTACAAACCGGGCATTCATCCAAATCCTCATACTCTTTTCGGTAAAGGGCGCAATCATTTGGACAAGCATGAATTTTTTCATATTCCATTCCTAGAGTGCTCAACGTCTTCTTAACTTCGTACATACTAGCCGGTATTTTATTATCAACCGGTAGAACCTCTCTTAGAAATTCTAAAAGAGCCGTGAAACTAGAATTTGTCCACCCTCCCGAAGCCTTCATGTTCCATAGTTTGACTAATGCGGACAATTTCGTATATTTACTACACCCGTCGTACAAGGGCAACTCGGCATCATTCATCATTGCATCAAATAACTCCGGCCGATGAACAAATTGTTCTTCCAAATCATTAACTATATCAAACAAATTATCTCCTACTTCTTCATCAACAAGAGGTTCTTTTCCTTTCTTATTCGTAGTTCTAATATTCAAACACTCCTCACCATGTAAATACCATGTTTGGTACGAACAAATAATCCCACGGGCAAGCAAATGTCTTCTAACTTCATCAACTGAATGAGATCTATGATTTCCACAATCCACACACGGACATCGAATCTTATCATTCTTCATGTCAGTTTTGGCAAAGGACAAAAATTCTTCAACACCATCTTGATATTTTCTAGTCAATCTATTTGCCCACATCCATTTTCGATCAATTTCCAAGAACCCGACCTAAATCGAAATTGAAGATCATACAATTTATTCAACAATAAAGATTTCTCCACTTAAATAACATACAACATATTAATTAAGCTTTCCAAATAATTTAACAAATCAAACTGTAAAAAATAAAAGAAAAAAACAAGAATTTACCATTAATTTAGATATATATCGACCATATTTTATCAAAATAAATTTAATTAATAAATCAAAAGCGGAAGTAAATAATTACTATAATAGATGTAGTAGTTCTGGACCTTGATAGTTGAAGAGATCTGGATTCGCAGGCCTTCAGTTCTGCAATTTTTTGCGGCGGCGGGATTTGTAATTTTTTTCGCGGCTGCGGTATGGTTCTGTCAGATGAAAAAGAAGAGACACGACAAAATAGGATTTAAAAAGAAGGAAGATTACACGACGGTTTGTGGTGACCGTCGTGTAATCTGAACCTTACACGACGGTCAAGTCAATGACCGTCGTGTAATACTTCCAAAAACAGGAGGCTTCAACGACGGTCACAGTGACAGTCGTTTAAGGCCCCATTTCGAGGGCCTTAAACGACGGTCCATGGGACCGTCGTTGAAGCCTCCCCAAAGAGGGAGGCTTCAACGACGGTCACAGTGACCGTCGTTTAAGGCCCCAGACATGGACCGTCGTTTAAGGCCCCATTGTGTGGGTCTTACACGACGGTCTATGCAACCGTCGTGTAATCCTCCCCTCTTTGGGGAGGCTTAAACGATGGTCCAATGGACCGTCGTGTAATCCTCGGAGCCTTACACGATGGTCCTCCCTGTGACCGTCGTGTAAAACCCCGAAATGTGGGTCTTAAACGACGGTCACCGCTGATCGTCGTGTAAACAAGGTTTTACACGACGGGTTTTTGAAACCGTCGTGTAATCCCCGTCGTGTAATCTACCGTTTGTAGTAGTGAATCTTGATCTACATATGGATCCCAACAATATTTTCCTTTGACTACCACTAGCATGAATCCCAATGTCCCATATTGTGGGAAGACTATACAGTATAAATTTTTACTGTCTTGTAAACTTGGCCACCAAGTTTTGAAACTAATAAGGTAGAACAATATAATCCTATACAGTTTATGAAATTTAGTCTCCAAGTTTCTTCTTTACAAGAAAGTAGATAGAATAAATCCTAGTTTGTCTAATTTTCATATGTGAAAAAGTAGACCGTTCAAATCAAATCTCTCTAGAGTTGATGTCAAATTTCCAATATTGCATTCCCCATTTGCAGTAGTAATTCTATATGTGAAGAGCTTAATTAAGACTGCTATCTTTCTCTTACTACACTGCTAAGATTGCTTTACTACGGTAAAAGGTGATTTGACAATTCACTAACACTACAACTTACATCAATTGGTCATTCTCACTTTCTATATACTATAGACAAGTAAGATGACCAAACTTTATGACAATTATAAATTGTCACACATGAATTAACGATAGCTTACAATATTATATTCCACCATTTTTATAAAATTGGTGAAACTTTATCTATTGTGATAATAATTGTCACATCATGAACTTGCATTTAATTATCACATATACAATAGGCTTTAGTCACATTATTTAAAACTGTGACAAGTACAGTTGTGACATCAGTAAATCATATCAAAGACTAATCGTAGCTTCATTCATAACCATAGGTTAAAATTATAACCTAAGATTTTAATTACTTAGGGAATTTGAATGAATTTCACTACTAGTTTTCAAAATTCCCCGATCAAAAATTTGCTTATTACAGGAAGAGAGATGGTGTGAGGGGGTGAGAGGGAGCCAAAGAGAAACATGAAAATGAGGGAAGGGTTAAAATAGAAGGGAATACCCATCTCGGGGGGTTTTCGGCACTGCACTAGGTTGAAGGCCGAATTTAGAGATTCAAGAAACTGGCTGTAGGCTAGGGTGGTTTTCAGAACTACAGACAATCGGTTGACTAGTAAAAGGTCCGGTTGACCAATCAAGGGAATTTTGGTAATTTTTGAAAATGTCAAGGGTAAAAATGTAATTTTCCAAAAACACTTAAAAAACCCTAAATTAAAATTTTAGATGCAGTATAATTATTTTAAAACACATTTTTACACACTAATTAATCCAATTTACCATAGTTAGTCACAATTAATCCTAACAGACGCTACAACATTTGGATAGAAATATTTGAATATATGTTTAAATGTCAAAATGGGCATCCAAATGATACATTACAGATGTGAAAGGTCCAAACATTTATTTCGATGAGCCATTCAAAGGGAATTAACCCAAATTGAAGCAAATCATGGGAACAAAGTGATGGATGCTAGCTTCTAGATGGGAAATATTTCTTCCAAATCAAGGTAAAAAGCTGGAAGATTAATTTATTTGGTGCTGGAAAAACCTATGTTGCTACACATAAAGTTGTTAAATTTCATTATGAACTGATTATTTGACATTATTGAGATGAAGATACCATTTTCCGATTCTCTATTATTTTTCAAGATGTCGAAAATAGTTTGGATTATAGAACAGCCTCTTTCGGGGAGACTCGTTTTGCCTAGCTTTTACTCTACACTAAACTAATTATAGTCTATTTGTTGAATTTGTTCCGCTGATCTTTAGCTGAATATTGTCCTTTCCTTCTCCTCATTGTCAGGAATGGTAGATGGAGCGAGGCAGACTTAAAACACGAACCATGTCATGTTCAGGTCTTTACTTTGTCTGAATAATTGCATTTTATGGCATGTCATGTAATCGAAACGCTGTCATTAATTTAGGGATCAATTTTCATGCATACGAATAGTATTACGGTCTTTTTCTCTATAAAGTTTTTCCCCACAAAAGTCACTTGCGCAAGAATATTTGTGTTGTTAATTTTTTTTTTCTTTAATTGTATCATACAGCAGAGTCATGTTTTCTTTATAGGTAGCTCTGCGACAGATTGGAAATAATTAAAAGCTTAAAATTAGATTATTTATTGACAAGACTATAGTACAAGAAAACCCTATTGATCATTAAAATAAAAGTTGAATTGTCTACTCAGAAATCTAAGAATATGTACATAATTATGTGGATAGATGTTTCCTAGTACAACATGTGTCTATTTGGCTGGAACATCTCAGTTCTAGACCAATAAGTTGAGCTGAAAGTGTCAAACAAAAGGGGAAACTGCTGAAAAGCAAACACAAAAATGGGAAGAAATGAGAAAACAAAGATCAAGGAAGGGACCCATTTTAAGCGATAATCATGGTAAGCAATAATGAAAGTGAAGCTGAAGGCTATCATCATGGTTATCATCGAGAAGAAAAGCGAAGCTAGTCCAATCATCAACTTCAACGGAAGTGATTTGAGGAAGTCATTTTCAGCGTAGCGAGAAGTAAGGATGGACAGGAACATCAATATTGCAACAACAGAGGAAAACAATGCCAAGCTATCTGCCAAGACAAAGATAAGAAACGAGGTGTATTGAAGGTCATTGGGAATTCCAGAGTTATTGGTACCTCCCGGTAAGGTAAATGCGGCTGCAAACACTACTGTGGCAATGAGGGTTGACACAATCATACCCGATTGGGCCATGTTTTTCGACCATTGTTCTCCCTCTTTTAATAACCCCTTGTGGCTATTGCTGAATATTTCTTCGGGTATTTTTCTTTTCTTGTTCTTCTCCCTCATGTAATGAGGTTTCACATTCTTTCTCACTTCCTGGGCATAAATTACAATAAACAAACGTGGATGATTTTAAGGTTGGTGAATGAAAAACCTAAAAAAATGTCGCTCTTTTAAAAATTGAAATGCAACCTCTGTAAATAAAGGATTCAAAAGAAGTACCTGAAACCACAATAGCTCTTGCTGCATTTGTAACGCTGCTCCTGATACGGTTTTTAGGCGTTCTGGAGGGGGTAGCTTTGCAGCTAAATGTAATATATTGTTCTTCTCGGCATCTTCGTTGTAAGATGCCAAAATGTCTTTGATTGGACCAATGTCATGTATTAGATTGAAGATATTTGCATGACGATGCAGAATGGCAACATGAATTATACTTCGATTTTGGCAATCTGTTGCCCATACTAGATCAGGATAAGTGTCAATAAGCTCCTTTAGAAACTCGAAGTTCCCTAATTTTGTTGCGTCAAACAGTAGTTCTGATGGTTGGCTGATCAGGTCCAATGCATACTTCTCGCCTTTGATTAGAACATGTTTCCAAAGACGTTTCACTAGCTCCAGGGCACTAGTTTGCTTCGAGTTTCTCTTCAATCTAGAGTTAAAACCTGGCACTAGTTGAGAGTAAAAAGAATGTGTTAGGCTATAATCTACCAAAAAACATTTTTCTATGTAACATCTATACAAGGATAAGATTTAATGAAATACAAATGAAATATAGTAATTAAGGTCTAAAATATTTCATAGAGTAAGATGCACGTGACAAATAATTTAGGAAATTGATTCCATCGACAGGATCAAAAGATAAGCCACTACTTCGTTCTTGTTAAGTAATAGTAGATGACGTGTCTTGAATTAGCTGAGCTGTCATGTTTTTGGTCAAACCTTGGAATTTGGTGGTCCTGATCCTTTCTTGTAGTGCTTGATGATGACACGCACCTATGTAGCTAGATTGTTCCTTTTCTTCTTAGATTATATACTCTGTATTGTACTCTGAAGGTTTTGAGCTGAGAAATGAAGTTTCCCTGACAGTGAAATCCTCTATTTTCCCTTCTTCCATTATTCTTGACTATTTTAAATAAGTATTATCACAATGTAATTTTCAGAGGTTACATTTTTTCCCTCCAAATTCGAAAACAAAAATAATCGTGATAGTACTGTAACTAATAACAAATCTTGGGAAAAAAAGTGATGGATAGTAGCTTCTAGCCAGGAAATTTGTCTTCCTAAAAAAGGTAAAAACTGTAAGATTAATTTATTTGGTGTTGAGAAAACCTTACACGTGAAGTTGTTAAATTTAGATATGAAATGATTCTTTAACGTCGAGATGAAGACAACTTTTTTCAAATTCTCTAGTATTTTTTCCAGATGTCAAATATTGTTGGGATTATGGAACAGCCTCTTAAGAATACTAACATATGTAGGAACTTTGCATGGGATTTGTTTCTTACACGAGTACTGGAGTAGATGCTTTAATAGCATGTTAATTTGTAGCTCTTTTAATTATTTTATTTATTTTAAATTTAATCTTTTTAACGAGAAAAATTCTAGCTGAGTAGATTCTAGCTTTTTTTAATTTAAACTTACATGATTTGAGGACTTTACTCCATTTTATTGAATTGTCGTTAGCAAATGCTGAAGGTGTTTGAGCCAAGAGATGCAAAGCTGTCTTGCCATCCTTATCACGTTTTTCAGCCAATGACACGTCAGTGTTTAGAACTTTTAGTGCTAAATCTGCAAAATTAACAACATTTTCAGTGATCTTAGCTAATAGAAACAAAATTAAAATAAAAATGTTAATCTGTTGATAACGAAAAAAAAAAATTGTGAGAACAATAGGTTGATAAGCACATACCGTAGAAGCCAGAGTCAATGGAAGTGAAAAAAATGCCAATTCGATCATTTTCTGTTAAACATCGTTCAGTTTTCCGGTACAACAGTGATGCCATCTCGGAGTGTCCAAACAAAACAGCCATATAAAGTGGTGTCATTTCACAACCACCCCGAATTGTTGCGAGTAACTCATTCTTTGCTAGCAAAATTTCAGCGACCTGAACACTGCCCTTTATGGCCGCAAAACACATAGCGGTGTTCCCTTTGCCATCTTGAAGTTCGAGTTCTTCTTCGGTCATCATTCCAACCAACTGCTCGACAAAGTGCTCGCAGCCAGCTCCTGCTGCAAGGTGGAGGACAATGTGGTGTCCTTTGGTAATGCTGGCAGTTAAAATGCTTCGATCTTCCTCTATGAAAACTCTAGCAGTTCCCCAATCACCTCTTAATGCGGCTTTGGTGAGCGGTCCACATACTTCTATGTACTTCTGTCGTGCTTCTTCTGTATCAAATCAAAGCGTTGTTTTGCATAGCAATATAATTTGAGGGGGGAAAAAAATGTTTATTCTATGGGAAATTTTGAGACATAAGATGTACACTATGATTTTTAAATTATGGCTTAAATTAACTTTTAAATAGCTTTTTCTTAACTGCTCTTTTTTTTTTTTTTTTTTAAATTACAAAAGAACATGTTTGTTTGTTATCACTATTATTTTTTTCCCCGAGTGGCTAGCTGTACTGAGACTAAGAATATAATGAATTTAAAGGCTCAATTTATACAGCACGGAATCTTTGAGTAATTTACATGGTATGCTAAGTTGAATTCTATTCCATAATATGAATTTCTATGTATCAATGATTTTGGGATGCCCTTGGATATAGAGTTAACTTTTTGATATTAAAAAAAAAAAAATTCATGTTTTGTTCTCCCTCCTTTTTCAACTGTTTTACTATACATACTCTGCTAATGACAATTGAGGATCTAATGGTCTTTGAGATGAAACTGGATAAAGAATGAAAGACAACTTACCTGTATCCTCCATCAGATGAGGGGAAGGAGTCCGACGTATAGGGGAATTAGCAACAACGTTATCAACGTGAATGGCATGCTCATGTACTTGTGAGGATGAAATCGATGCTTCACCACTAATCACTTTAGTTATTTCTGTTCCTTGGTCGTCTTTTATATGCACAACTGCACTTGACTTGTACACTCCTTCCATTATTTTCTCATAAAATATGGTTTAGACCACTCAACTTTACCTAATATGGAAAACACAAAAAAAAAAAAAAAAAAAAAAAAAGAAAATAAATTTTCAATAAAATGTTAAGAGTAAGATCACTCTAAAGTAATTTTAGAAGGGAGCAAAACAACCAATAAAAAATAGGTAAATTGCTTGTCTAGTTCTTAAATTTTTAAATTTGTACAACTTTGATCTTTATTCTCTTTTTTTATAACTGGAGTGATCATATACTATTAAAAACATTACTACACTAGTTCAGTTAATTTTTAGATGGACTCCGTTAGTTAGCATAACGTTGTGACCAAATTACTTACAGATAACATCGAAAAAATAACGGAAATGACTTATAGTAACATTTTAATAGTTTACAGTCATTTAAGTTACAAAAAAAAAAATTAAGGATTAAAGTTGTACGAACTTAAAAATTTCTGGTTTAAATGAGTAATTTACATAAAAAAAAAAAATAAATAAATAGAGTAATAAAAGTGAAATAATTAGTTGAGCAATTGGTACATAGCTAGGTATCATCGAGTTAGCATGTGTTCCTTCGGTTTGTTGGTCCTATTTGAAGTCCGAGGTTCATGACATTGTTTCTTGTCGTCCCGGTACTTCTCTTTTGTAATATCTTTAACTTTTGGCTTATGACTGTGTGCCTGGCATATGGATATTCCTTAGAGGCTGTTTGGTTGGTTCGCTTAAGTTGGAGTTTTGAAGTTATTTTGATTATAGTTGAGTTGACTTTTGAAATTATATGTTTGATTGAGAATAAACTAATTGGAATTAAAAACTATAAGAACTTAAAATGTATTTGGAAAAAATCATTATGGATTTTGTTTCATTCCTCTCGAAATTCTATGTATTCAAAAAAAAAAAAATCATCTCATTGAGACTTGAAACAACAAAACTATGGACTTCTAAAGTTCTAGGTGGAGATGTGAATAGCGAAACTATATTTATTTTTAAAGAAAAAGACCAGAAAAAAAAAAAAAACAATCAAAATTATTTTGTTGGAGCGAATGTGCCAAACGCCTCTTAGATTGGTACTATACAGTGGACTGACACCTCATAAACATTGTAGTTTGATATTATAGAATGTTCATATTTTTTACAAAGGTTGTGCAGCTCAACGTTTAAGTTTTCTTTTAGTATTGTAAATTGGTCTTTACTGAGCTGGAAATATTTAGCATTAAGGATATTTGTCTAAAATACTAGATTAAAATTTATCATTTTTAACGACTTTTCAAGACTCGAAAAAAAAAATCTTATTTTCTGAATTCTATAGGAAAACACTCCAAATTTTCACCATGTTTAGCTTTTTCTTAAATTTTAATTGTATTTTCAATTTATTCACCAACCCTAGTTTTGGGGCGTGACAGAGCCACTTTGGATATGTGGTTGTAAGGATCTAGAAGGGACAATTTCCAACAGGCACAATCTTCGGAGTTGTAGAGGTACTCTAAAGGATCTGAAAGGGCGATCTGCATTGTGAACAATCCTCACCATTGTTGAGGGACTCTGATTTCATAGACTTTGAAGGAATGTGATCTTCGTCCGGCCGGGAGGGAGAAAGAGATAGATAAATGTGAATAGCTAGGGTTTTGATATGGTTTTGGAAAAAAATAAAATAAAATAAAGGGTAAAATGGACTTTTTAGTTTGTTGGCCAAAGCACAATGATTGGTCAAAGGTAATAAATCCTAACACTAAGGCTCTATTTGGGATCACATTTGAAGATGGTGTTTTAGAGGTTGAATATTGTTTGAGTTTTGAAAATGTGTGTTTGATGAAAATAAATTATTTAGAGTGAAAATATAACAAAACCCACTTACACTAAATTCTAAGGGGGAAAAAACTCTAAGGGCAATCTTCTCATATTTTAGTATTCAACATATAACTAGTAGGTAAGAATAAAAATGTCGATGCTGATGGAAATATTTATGATCTAGATTTACCGTATATTGATGGATAATGTCGATATCGATGTCGATGTGGGTAAAAACAAACAAAATGCTGGATATCTGCATTAAAAAAAATAGAAAATTCAATTGAAATTATGGAAAATGAAAGAAAATTAAATAAAATATAAAATGATCTATTTTTTACAATACCATTATGATATAAATATATATCTATATATATATATATAAAGTACTTACAGAGCGATGTACATAAAAATTATTTGTCATAGGAAAAATATATATATCGATAGAATAGTAACTTCATTGAGTATAAATTTTAGAATCTCACAATATTTTGCATAGCAATGAAGGCATACAAGGTTCATAATTGGATATAAACATTTTTTTCTTTTTTTTCTTTTTTAAATAGAATCCTGACATGCTAGCTATTTAGTTTTATTCATGACTAAAAAAGTACCAATTCCCAAAAACAAATAATTCACGTGAAGAGAAAAAAAAAAAAAAAAAGAATTGAACTTAACGAATTGTTATTGTTATTGTTATTTTAAGTCTTTTTCATCATTTTTAAATACATGGATATCAATATATATTTAACGGATATATCCATGGAAATATCCGTACGTATGCAAATACGCCGATAAAGTTGTGGAAGAAGAAACAGATATTGATATGTTATGGATATTATCTGAAAAGTATTGATATTTTATGTATACTCTGATAAAAAATATATTTACCATTGTATGGAGGGTTCCCATTAGTTATGAATAATTTCGAGAAAATTTAATAAAGTTATCGATATGTTCATCGTTGCCTGTAGGTGACTGCCGGTTAGTCCACTAGATTCTTACAAAGAAGAAGGAGGAAAAATCAAAAATCAAAATCAAAAATCAAAAATAAAGTCCACTGGATTCCCACATGTCTCTTTCTTGGGGTACTTATTTTGATAGTTTTTTATGTTTATTTTTATTTATTTCAGTTTTGGTCATATATGTGGAGCTTTATGGTCATATACATTGAGCTTTACAAGTCAAGCTGATTAATTACTTCAATTAGTCCCCGCTAACGCAGTCATCATATAAAGGGTGTGACTACGACTTTTTCAATATGTGATTATGTAAATCATCTCGTTTACTTTTATTGTTTTCCTTCCATTTTGACGCAGTAGCTTTAGCCGGTTTTTTACTATTTACGTATTCAAATTGTCATTTTTGTATACTAATTGGGAGAAAAACTTATCCAAAGCAATTACGAGTAGCTATAATTCTAATATTTAATTATTGATCATCGGCGCGACGATCACAACGGCTCTGGGCGGCGACAGTGATGGAGACTGCATTTACAGTGCGGATCCGGGCGACGGAGGTCGGGGACAACGTCCCTCGGCGGCGTGATCCCAAAATCTTCTCCGCCGACGCGCCTCAGAGTCCGTCGTCCGATCGGGCTTCTCAACAGCTTGGGTGGGCGCGTGACTGCTTTTCCGTCGCGGATCTGGGCTACAGAGGTCGGCGACGACGTCCCTCGGCGGCCGCCCAAGCGTCTGTCGTGATTCCTCGTGGAGTCTGTCGTCCGAGGACTCCGATCGCAACTGTGGGTCAAAACCCATTTTCCGGGATTTCACGATGGGCGTGCGTGACCCACCGGAGATGGTCGCAGGATCTTCTTCTCCGGCAACGAGTTCAGGAGGGCGGTGGCAGATCGGAGGAGAGAACATGAGCGTTATTTTTTTTAACAAAATTTTTGAAATATTTTGTAAATTAATAACCAAGTGTGATAGATTTTAAGTTCTGTTAGTGTATTTTTTTAAATCTAACCATTCAAAATTAATTGGGTGGTCAAAAATTTTTACCGCAGATTTTATTTTATGAAAAGAATAAAATATTAATAAATGCTTTG
>JAINRI010000095.1:0-17696 GCA_025413485.1 Ficus microcarpa
ATGATTATTGGGACATAGCGTATCCAATAATCAGACAACAAAGTTTCCCCGGAGGGTAAATGCAGTACAGGAGGTTCTTTCAAATTTTCCCATTATCTCTACCTAGTTTCTTAGCAAACCTAGGTGATGTGAATGAAAGCATAATTCCAGAGTCAATCAACACATAAGTATTTTGTTGGGTAAAAGGAAGCTGACCTGTCGCCACCGTGGACGGTCCAGTTTGAGCATCCTCCTTTGCGTAGGCATAGATGCGTCCTTGCGGTTCTGGAGCTTCAGCTCGGCCTTGAGGAACCGCAGGTCCTTTTAGCTTCATCTGGGCGGCATGTAACTGACTTCCCTGACCCCTCTGATGATTCTGCTGGTGCGGGACATTGGCAGTGCAATTCTTAGCAAAGTGGCCTTCCTTGCCACACTGGTAACAGAGGTTTGTCCCGGCACGGCAGTCTCCCGGGTGCTTTCTCCTACATTTCTGGCAAGGGGAAATTCCACTGTTGTCAGGGGCATTCTTCTTCGGGGGAGGATTCTGTTGGCTCCCTTGCCCTCCAGCATTCCACTTCCTTTTCTGTTGGGGGTTGCCATACGGCTTGTTGCTGCCGCGTTGGCCAGAAGGTCCTCCTTGACCTCTCTGCTGTGATGGTTGGCCGGGTTTGGTCCGACTTTGCTTGGCCAGTGTCCTTTCCTCATTCTTTTCCTTAAAGAACTGGGCCCGTTGCGCCTTGTTCTGACCGACCCAATATTCGGCTAGAACTGCTTGGCTGACGCATTCGGCGACAGTGAGCGGTGGGTGGGGGCTATTACTGATAATCACGGCTAAGTCTGGCCGGAACATTCTCATCATCCTTCTCACTTTGTCCCTCTCGGAACTGATGAGTTGAGGGCAGAGACGGGCGAGCTGTTCAAACCTTCTTATAGCTTCAGCCACGGACAAATTTCCCTGACGGAAATTGATGAATTCGTCTTGCTGAGTCCTCGTTACTTCTGTGTTGAAGTACTTCTCACAGAACTCTTCCACAAAGTCTTCCCATGTCATCTGGTTGACGTCCCGTCTGATTTGAACCGTTTCCCACCATAACCGGGCGTCTTTCTCCAACATAAAGGACGCGCAAAGGACTCTTTCTCTATCATCGAGCCCTAAGAAGTTCAGGGAAACCTGAAGGTCGATGAGCCAGTTGTCGGCCTCGATCGGGTCCGTTGATCCTTCGAATTTCGGTGCCTTCATGCGCCGAAATTCATGGTACAGCTCTGCCGGGGTTCGAACACGAGGTGCTGGCAGAGCAGCTACCGGCGCCATTGGAGCTCCTGGGGCCGGTGGTCCTTGGTTCTGTTGGGCTATATGAGCCCTAAGCCCACCTATCTCCCGTTGCTGGGCTAACATCATCTCTCTCAGCTCGTTTAGTTGAGCTGTAAGACCGACGTTTTGGGCCTGTGCCGCTCGATGTCTTGGTAGCATGGTTCTGTATAGAAGCGATAAAATAAGCTTCTTATTTTTAAAACTTTCATAAAATCATATCTTTTATACAGAACCATAATCTTCTTTTCATAATCATAGTTTTTAGGAAAAATATATAATTTCCTCATCATGGGCATATATTACTTGTTTTACCACCACCGAGCTAGGGCACAACCCAACGTCATTCTCACAACTAACCTTTCTATTGCAAACCATCGACATGCATACAAAAATCTAATTCTAAGCATAAGAAAATAATTAACTTACTTGGGATATTGCAGAACGATGCGGAGCGCGACGAAGTAAGCTGGCAGGATACCGCTCTGATACCAACTCTGTGACGCCCCCTTACTACGTAGGACCGTCACTCCTTACTTACTTGCTTACTTGAAAACTCGGGGATATTTTTTTTTTTTTTTTTTTTATTTATTTTTTTATATATCTTAAAACTCTTATCCTTTTTTTTTTTTTTGAACATACATAATAAACATTGTCTTTAGCATCATATCATTACTACTTAAGTAAACGTTACTTAAGGTGTTTGGTTCCAAAATACCGTAAAGCATAATTCGTCTTTACCATACATACTTATATGTACAAAACTTCTTTACTTATCAAAAGATTTGCGGAAAACATGCATAGTGGTATCCATACCGCCTTCGTCTGCCGCCACACCGCTCCAACAATGCCCAGCATTAAGCTGCAGGTTTCTTACCTACAGTATGAAATATAACTTGATGAGCTTTCGCCCAGTAAGCACAAACATATCTCACAAAACATTTAAAACATCATGAAGAAACATACATCATCATATGCATATGCATGAACCATTTATGTTCCAATTATGCATTTCTTTTAACTTTCTTAGTTTTCTTATGGGCCCCTTAGTGTACGTACCCTTAACATATAGCGCGCCTCCAGATACAGTTAGATGAGATTGCAAGTCCCTAACTGTACAAGGGAAACATAAGTGATTACACCCTCTTACATCAGCGCGAGGGTGAATCCATAACTTGTATATAAAATCCTCCACCTTAAGGAGGTTGGTACGACACTTTACTTGTGACTTCTTACCATGTTATTTATCTTTAGTGAACATACCATATGATGTCACTACATGATAGCATACTTTGTATCTCATTATAACATGACATGGCATTCTTTTCATTCGTGGCAATTGCAAACATGACACTTTCATAAGCATGACATTTTGCAATTATAGCACTATTGTAATCTTTTACAAAAATAGCACTTTTTATCAACATAGCATTTTACGAAAATAGCACCTTTTATAAACATGACATTTCGCAAAATAGCACTTTTTATCAACATAGCATTCTACGAAAATAGCACCTTTTATAAACATGGCATTTCGAAAATAGCACTTTTCATAAAATATGGCATTTCATAGATATAGCACACCACATATTGCAGCATATTTGAAAACCACATATTTGAACATAATTTACTAGTTTTCATACTGCAGGTGAGGTTTGTACTTACCTCTAATGCCGTGTTCCTTAAAATCGCGTTCCTTAATTCGTCGGCAACGGCAATTCACTTTCTTGATATACCAAAAATATAGGATCAGGATCCTTTCGTAAGGTGTTGGTGATCTACCAACACTCACATTTACTTTTGGTTGTATGTCCCCTATTCATAATATCCATTTAGGCCATTTTTATCCCTATTCTTTATTGAACTTGGATAATTCCTTACGAGGTTACGTTGGGTAACCTTTTTGGTTAGAGCCTTGTTCTCTTATTGGGCTTTGCTCATATATCCTTGTTATTGGGTTATTTCCTTTACCCATTAAATCTTAGCCCAATATACATGTGGGTATCCCTTAGGGTTATGTTGGGTAACCCTTAAGGTTAACCTTAATTACCTTGGGTCAACCTTTTGCCAACCCTTGGTTATCCTTGGGTATGTAACTCGGATCTAATATCCGGTTACCGTTCGTAATCGGCTTGTTCACCAATTTTACTATAAAAATTTCTCTTCCTTATTTTTGGAAAATCTTGTGTATTAAGCTTCCCAAAAATCCCTCTTCTTGCTTGTAAAAATTCTAACTCCTTTAATTAGAAAATTCATTTGCTTAGATTTCATTATTTTCTTTAACTTGAAAATGTTTGGTTGAAACCCTCTTTTTCTTTACTTTATGGGAAAAAATGTGAATTTCAAACCCGAGTCCTTAAAATTCATGGTTTTCGAAATAAATCATTTATAAAATCATTTGGGGTCGGAAACCGCCTTTGGAATGGTTTCCGATGCTAAAATGACCATTTTAGAACACTTCATGATTTTTCTAGAAAAGATTTTCGTGAAACTCATTTGCTAGTTTTCGGACTCTCTGCGCGTCTCTCACAAAACGCACCCAATTTAAAAATTGGCTCGGAATCTGAAAAACTTTTCTTCACGAAAGTTGTAGCTATCGAAAAATGCTAGAACTTTCATGTTTTGCACAAAATCTAGTTCGGCCTAGATCAGTACCAGTTTTCATTTGAAAACGGGTTAGTTCTGGAAAACTGTGTGGAGAACGTCCCAGGGTTCAGCCACGGGTTTCGAGTAAAACGAAGGCCTTTGGAGCCTTATTTCGAGATTCTGTTTGCGTTGTCCTCTAGGAAAAGTTGTTCCGAACAACTTTCGTGTTTTGAGTTTTTCCCCGTTTGGCCTCTAAAGGCCTTATATTTTCGTTTTCCAGAAACTGCTCAGGTTCGAACCTGAACTGGCAGCTTGGTGAGTCACTTCGGTTTACATCTTAAGCTAGCATACAATAAGGGGGCTGTTTTGGCAGATTTTTGGCCTAATCTTATGGGACATACAACCTATCTTCTAGCATGAAAAATCCATCATTTTCATGCACAAATTTTTAAAGCAAACAAGCATAGAAAAATCAGCCAACCAACCCTAACCTATCAAGCACATACACACCATAAATGAGGGCAGAAAATCAAATGGACTTATGTCCTTACAAACCACTTGAATCAACCTTAAAAACACTTAAATAAAGCTTAGATTCAAGGGGTTTAAGAGATTTTACCTCAACCCAAGTTAGGGTTTTGAAATCCCAAAATCTTCCTTGGTTCCTTGACTTGCTCTAGCCCCCGGTTTCTTCATGAAGAATGCATCCAAAATTTTATTTTTGTTAGCTCTTTGGCTGCCCCCAAAACCGACCATTTACAAGAGGAAAAATCCAAGATCACAAAAAGAAAAATCAAATTTTTCCTCACCTTTTCTCCTCTTGCTTGGTTCGACCACCTCCTTGAAGAATCACCAAAAATTTTTCTCTCAATCTCTTCCTTGCTTGGCTCACGGATTTGGCATCAAAAATGAGATCCAAGAGATTTTTTTTGTTAGCTTTTTCTTACCTTAAAACCGTGCATTATCAAGGATGAAAACCCCAAAATTTGTCAAGATTACTTACCTCTTTTCTCTTGCTCTTGGTCGGCTTCTTCTTGAAGATTTTACCAAAAATTTTTCTCACTTCTCTTTAGTTCTCTCTCTCTAGAACCGTGCACTCTCTTTGGGATGGAAATCCAAAATTTTTCTTTGCTCTCACTCTCTCCCTCTTGCTGCCGAGAATGATGAAT
Source organism: Ficus microcarpa (assembly GCA_025413485.1). Lineage (NCBI taxonomy): Eukaryota > Viridiplantae > Streptophyta > Magnoliopsida > Rosales > Moraceae > Ficus > Ficus microcarpa. The sequence goes on from JAINRI010000095.1 coordinate 5,044, forward strand.
GAAATGGCTAGGATTTTTCTTAGTTTTCTCAAGCAAAAGGCTAGAGAGATGAGATAGATTTGATGTGAAAAAGTGGAGCTAGGAGTTGGTGATAACTTGCCTTGAAACAAGGCTTTAGTCTTGTCTTGCTTTTCCTTCCAAAACAGCCGAATCCAATGGGGAATTAAGGGGGTTGTTGCCGGATTTTCAAAGGAGAAAAGGGCATGGATTTGACTTGTTATTTTAAGCAAAGTGACTAGACTTTGATGGACAAAAGTTGTTCAACATTTTTCCTTGTTTTAGGGCTTTATGCCTTGTCATTGTTCCCATTTTTTTTTTCTTTTCTTTTTCCTTGTGTAGCAGCCGGATTCGTGGAGAGGGAGAGCATGGTTTTGACTCATTTTTGTTCAACCAAAAATGACTAGAGAGTGAGGGAATTTGATGGACAAGAGTTGGTGCACTTTTTCCTTGATTTAAGGCTTGATGTCTAGTCTTTGGTTTTCTTTTCTTTCTTTCCTTTGCCTTTTCTTCTTGCAGCCGAAAATGATGGGGGAGGACAAGCTCATATATATTTAATCTTTGGTGAGTGGAGAATGAGATCATAGGTATGGGCTCTTGTCCTTTGCTTGGTTAGATTTTGGTGTGTCATCTAGTTACCAACTAACCAATTTTCTCTTCTTTTCCTTGTCTAGTTGCCGAATTTTATAAGGAAGATGGGGGGTCCATATGTGTAGTCTTGGGTTGGTGGAGGGTGATGTCAAGAGGTTGATGTCACCTTCCACTAGTTCTGTTAATGCCTTGTTTGGCTATCTCGTTCCTTCACGGCTCCTTTTGCGCTCTACAGTTATTTCCCATACTGTGATGAGCATTTTATTTTATATTTTGATCCAAAAATTATTCCATTAAATTTTTGGACCGAAACTCTCTTTCTCCAATTTTTCGAAGACCTTTTTGCCCTTAATTCTTTTTCGGTGTGCTTGATTTTTCTAGGGTGGATTTACGGCTTATAAAACTCCATTTTCGGAGATTCTTTTCATTTTCCTTCATCATACTTGTAAAGTCGACGTTGTGACCCGTCCCGGTCAAACTTTGACTTTTTGGTCAACCCTTTGACTTTTGGTCAAACTTCATCCTTTTTCATTCTTTTTCCTTTAAAAACTTCATTCTTGGCTCGTAAAACATTAATTGAGTCTCAAAATCATTAAATGAGGACTCGAACATCGTTTTAGATAAAATTATGAATTTCTCATTATTATTCATAATTTTTCATATAACATATCATGGATACATAAATTAGACTCTAATTCCTTATGAACAAGGAGATTACAAGTCTTCAAAATTTCGGGTCTTACACTAGGGTGGAAGGGAGAGGGTAGGGGTCCTCGGCGTCGATGGTGGGGGTGGGGGAAGGAGGCTTAAGCACAGGGTGGGGGGTTTATCGACGTCAAAGGTGGGGGGGCTTAAGCGTTAGGGAAGAAGGGTGAGGGGGGGGGCATGGCATCAGGGGGGAAGGTCTGGTCGGTTGATCTGTCAATGGCATCGGTAGGGAAGTAGCCGATGTTGGGAAGGGAAAGGGTGGCCTTCGGATTGTGATCATCAAAGTCGAGATCGTGAGCTTTCGGCGTGACCTCCTTCAAGTCATGATCGCCAAAGTCAGGATCACGAGCTTTTGTTGCATCCACTTCCGGAATTTGAGCTTGCTCGGCCATGACTTGGACAAGTCAAGGCATTTTGGCCAGGTCATTGTCGGACTCCAATGTCTGGTAGGACTATTGTAGGTGAAGGAGAAGGGGAGAGGGGAAGAGAGAGAAATTTATATTTTTTATTTTTTTGAAATGGTAAATCAATGATCTACATATAGTTAATCATAGATTGATCAATGATCAATTAGTGATTGATTATAAAATTTGTGAGTTATATTATTCAATCATTGATTGACTAATAATCAATCAATGATTTATTAATGGTTAATCAATAATTAACTAATAGTCTGTCAGTCCATCACTGATTAACTATTGGTTAAAAAAAACCATTTAATTAATTTTTAAAAACTTCAGCTTCTAAGTTCAGTGAATTAACTGTCAAGAGAAAAAAAAAGTTTAGACACTAAATTTTCAATTTCAAAAAGTTCACTAGGGTTTTCACAAAAAAAAAAAAAAAAAAAGGCCTAAATTTTAACGGATATATAATAGTTACTACGGCTACTAAAATTAATTCAACGAGAATCACCCCCAACTAATTTCGTCTCTTGCCTTGCGCATATATATTTATATATATATAATTGGCACAACAACCAAAATAGACTTGAATTTACATCTTAACAAATTTGTGGCGAGTAAAACAAACTAATTAATAGGATTGGCTCATGCCGTTTTCATGTTCTTTCTTTCACGTACAAGGAAGTGGTAAGATAGAATAAGGTTGTGTTTTTCGTATTTGAGATTCATGTTCTTTCATTTGCAAGGATGATAAAGATCTATAGGTGTGGACCGGTCTGCCAATCCAAAGGGCAAGTGCTAGCTAGTTGGGTGAGGTTGTTCGCGCAGGTACAATATTTAGTAAAGCCGGTTCATTATCTTTCTCGAAAACCTGATGTGAGGGGGTCGTAGAAGTGTTTCGAGCTTTATTAATAGATAAGGGTGGCAATCTTTAGAGAGTAGGGGCGAGGTCCCCATACTACAGAAGGCCAACATCTTAACAAATTTGTGGCGAGTAAAACAACATAATTAATAGGATTGGCTCAGTAATAAATCTGAGAATTCCACAAACCTAACCAATAAGCAAGTTAACAAAATTCTCAATGTCCATGGGCACAAACTATTCAACAAAATATTCCAAATACAGAAAACGAAAATTTTAATTTACATCGGCAAAAAGTCATTCAAGGTAATATTTTGCTGTTCTTTTCTGTGATGTCATCGGGACGGGAATTAGATAGAAAAGGAGGAAAAAAACAATGTTTTTCATGGTATATATAGATAAGATTAGCATGCACAGACCTAAAATCGTAAGCAGTGATGTCAGTGCAAAGAAAAAGGAAAAAAGTTCATTAATATTTTCCAAAAAACCTATGCCTATTCTTAACTTTTTACCCTATTATAAAAATAGGCTTAGAAGTTACCTACTCTTTTGTCCCTCACTCTATAATTTCTTTCTTCTTCTTCTTCTATTTTTATTTAATATTTTTCCTTGCTCAAAGGTTAACTTGCGTTTGCAATGGCCGAGGACGTGATTCTGTTGGATGTCTTGCTTAGCATGTTCGGCGCAAGGGTTAGAATAGCTTTGGCCGAGAAGGAAGTCAAGTATGAGAACAAAGAGCAGGACCTGTCTGACAAGAGCCCTCTTCTTCTTGAGATGAACCCAATTCACAAGAAGATCCCGGTTCTCATCCACAACGGAAAACCCATCTGCGAGTCCCTCATCATCGTCGAATACATCGATAATGTTTGGCAAGGCAAGGCTCCATTGCTTCCCTCCGATCCTTATCAGAGATCTCAGGCAAGGTTTTGGGCTGACTTTGTTGACAAGAAGGTAACCATGCTTATAACTATATATATAATTTTCTCACTGCTACCTTACATTAATTGCTTTGGTGTTTCCATAAATTATTTCGCTATTTATTTATTTATTTAATCAAATTCCTAAGAGAAAGATAATTATAATTTAAAAAAAAAAGAAAAAGGAAAAAAGAAGTTAGGTTGGTACACTGAAAATGCAAAACGCAGTTGTATAATGCAGGGAATAAGGTATTAACGATAACCACGAAAGGAGAAGAGCAAGAAACAGCCAAGAAGGAATTCTTGGACAACTTGAAGACATTGGAGGCAGAGCTTGGAGACAAGCCGTACTTCGGGGGAGAAAGCTTCGGGTTTGTGGACATCGCGCTTGTGGGATTCTACAGCTGGTTCCATGCGTACGAGACATTCGGCAACTTCAGCGTCAAGGCAGAGTGCCCCAAGCTCATTGCGTGGGCCAAGAGGTGCATGGAGAAGGAGAGCATCTCTAAGTCTCTTTCTGACCAGAAGAAGGTCTATGAATTTGTTGTGCAAGTGAGGAAGAAGTATGGCATTGAGTAAGAAAAGAGAAATAGAAATAGGTATTGGGATATATTTGTGTTCTCTTTTGGTCATGAAGCTTTTATTTTTGTCTTTTTCTTTAACCCAACTAGCTAATTTCGTCTCCTGCCTTGCATTAAAAAAATAATAATAAATTGATAAAACAACCAAATCAGACTTGAATAATTCATGGGTATTTTTGTAATCCAATTGAGGATTTTACATAAATACCCTTAATTTATCAATTTATGTACTTTATATGACACTTTTTCATTAAAAACTTAACTGAGAAGGAAATTTACAAATGCTTTAAAATTTAGAAAGAAAAAATATTACAAATTGAAATTTAAAGATATTTTATGAGAAAATATAAAGTTGAAAGTAAAAAAGGGAAATTTATGTAATCCAAAACAAAAAGTAATCTATGTGGACCCCACGGGTGGGCTCTTGTCAAAGAATCCGAGCTGCCAAGCAATTCAAGGGTAGCGGATTACTGATGGTACAAAAGAGTTGGCGTTTTCTTTCACTTTGTTTTCTTGTAACTTTGGACCATTTTTGGGAGACTTTTCTTCCAAAAAAGTCTTTGGACGAAATTCATATCACTCGCTCTCTCACTAGTGACCGGTAGTTGTGGATTCGTGTATTCAAAAACTGCCCACCAGGTGTTCGACAGAAGGTCGCAATGGCGAGGGAGGTGACACTGTTGGACTTCTGGCCCAGCATGTTCGGCATTCGAGTCAGAGTAGCCCTGGCCGAGAAGGGCATCAGGTACGAGCACAAAGAAGAGAATCTGAGGAACAAGAGCCCTCTTCTTCTTCAGATGAACCCGGTTCACAAGAAGATCCCGGTTCTCATTCACAACGGAAAACCAATCTCTGAGTCTCTCAACATTGTCCAGTACATCGACGAGGTTTGGCGCGACGACGCTCCCTTGCTTCTTCCTTGTGATCCTTACCAGAGAGCTCAAGCCAGATTCTGGGCTAACTTCGTTGACCAGAAGGTGATCAAAACACTTACTCATCACTACCGGATCTAATCCTTGTTTTTTGTCTAGAGTTCGAATCTCCCCTCCCCGGTTAAACTAATAAAAATTAAAAAACAAACCTGATTTTTAGGACTTTTGGATTCATAAAATAGTCGAAATAAGTGAATACAGTAAATGAATGTGAGGTATGAGAAAATGATGCACTATTTGTCTTCGAATAAGATAATCTTATAGCGAGCAGATTTATTTACACATGCACTTTCAAATTTATTTATTTTCAGTTTATAGTGTTAAATGAACTCCGATAGAACTCATTCAAAAGCTAGCTCAACAGGACATGGTGCCCATATCCGTATACGTGCACCACAACGGCTCTGTAATTGCTCAATGGACCAAATTAACTATCCAAATTCACAATCTAACATAGATGACATTCAATTTGTCAGAACGTAATGGTATCAGAAGGAATGTTTTCTTTTTTCTTTCTAATGAAAGTTTCTGCAAAAGAAAACTCTTTAGTTGGTTCATGAAAAAATATATACTTGGTCCAATTGAAACTGCAATAAACTAGCAACTCAAGCAACTTATCTTTAGGTATCAGATAAGTTTGAGATTATTTGAGTTGATGAAAATGTATCATGAAAACGCAGGTGTTTAGTACTGGTAGAAGGGTATGGACCACAAAAGGCGGAGAGCAGGAGGCAGCCAAGAAGGAATTCTTGGACACCATGAGGCTGTTTGAAGCAGAGCTTGGAGACAAGCCATACTTTGGGGGAGAGTCCTTTGGATACGTAGACGTCGCCCTTGTGGCATTCTACAGCTGGTTTTACGCATATGAGACGTTTGGCAACTTCAGCATCAAGGCAGAGTGCCCCAAACTCATAGCGTGGGCCAAGAGGTGCATGGAGAAGGAGAGCGTCTTCAAATGTCTTCCCGACGAGAAGAAGATCTACGAATTTGTCATTCAACTGAGGAAGAGGTTTGACATTGAGTAGATGAAGAAGAAAAGAGAGAGAACATAATTGATTCCATGTTAGTTTTTTGCTTTAAGGACTTTGACTGAAATTTAGCTACTTTTCCTGTTGTTTTCTTCGTTTTCCCTTTACGTTGTTGTCTACCATTGGGGTTTATTTTGTTTTTTCTAATTTTTGTCCATGGAGCTTGCTAATTTATGTTTTTATCAGAAAAATTCCAGTGGAAAAGAGATTACATTTTAAATTGAGATGGAAAGCTGAATGAACATGAGAAAGTAACATAGCTAAAAATTTTATCTAGAGAAATAAATTCAATTAAAATTCTGAACTGAACTAATTGTTCAAAACTGGAAATACTCTTCATGATCAAAATAAAAAGTATTACTCCTTTTTTGCTTCTTTTATCTCTTTCTATTTTTTAAATCTATTTATTTTGGTTTCTTTCTAAACAAATCATGCTTAAAATTGAGTTAAATCCAATTTTTAAGGTTAGTCTTCTTTCTAAATAGATAATGCTTAAAATTGAATTTAATCCAAATTTTAAGGTTAGTATAATATAAACTTTGTTTATTATTTGCAAATTGCGAGCATAGTCTTGTGACTATTGCACATCTACTTCTACAGTAAGGTGTAGAGTTCATATTCTTAACTCCCAAGTTTTTTTTTTTTTTTTAAATCAAAATATTTACCATTAAAAGAAGTAACTAAAAATTTAGTAGAAATTTTCAACAAAAAAGAAAGTGTTCTCCAAAAAGTTTTAGCCTATGTTTGGTGGATGAGTTAAACTCAAACTCAACTCAAATTTTTCATTTCAATTTTTATCTCTTTCTAAATAATCAACAAACTTTATGACAACTTTTTAAAAAGTCAATTCAACTCAAACTTAAAAATTTTATCTCATCTCAAACTTAACTCAAATACTAAACGTACCCTTAAATTAGATAATCTTAACAGGAGAAAATGAAAACCAAGTATGGTAAAAATAAATAAAAATAAAAAGTAATGAATTGAAGAGAAATTTGAATATAACTACCCTTGGAAAGTTTTGGTCCTTCGAAACAAGGTTTTCAAAAGACCTCACCAAACCGAAGCATATTTTACTTTTTGCTCTACATAATTAATTGATTTGTGAAGAAAATAATTCAGAAGTGGGGCTAAGTTGGCCCACTCCATAATTTGTTTGTACCCAAGCTGGTCATGGCTACTGGCATTACTTTATTTATTGTGCCAATTAATTATAATCGGAAAAATAAAACTCAAGATTTTTCAGGTTCTAACAAATGCACGGTTAAACATTTTTAGGACTTCATTTGATATTTTAATATAATATTAATTAAATTATATTTTTTTATCTTAATTTTCGCCTTGTTTTGAAAAATCAAAAAAATTATAATTAATTTTTAAAAATTTAATTAATTTTAATTTAAAAATTTTATCTGCAACTAACGAAACAAACGCAAACTTAAAAAAGCTACAAACACAAAATACTAGGAAGTCCTCCTAAATTCCTAAATACAAATCGGGAAAATTTTCCTTTAACTCCTAAAAATCTGAGAGAATGCCACAAACATCAAAAACAACAAAAAATAAAATAAAAAAAAAAACAAAACGAAAAACGAAAAAACGAAAAAACGAAAAACAAAACAAAAACAAATAATTCAGAACTTTCCCCACTTGAAAAAGAGAACGTAAGCGTCAGCAATGACACGTCCCTTTTTCTTGCTAAAACATTTTTTTAAAAGCAATTTCTTACTACAACGCTGTGATATATATATATATATATATATATATTAAAATGATATCTTATCGAACAAGATTTCTACCGGTCCTGTGGAGTGCTAGAGTCTACTATCAAAATTCCGGACCAAAAGGTTAGTTCAAATAATCTGGACGGGTCTTAACCTCGTTTATCAGAACTCAAATAAGTCATGACTTAAAAATAAGAAAAATTGAATAAAAAGAGTAAAAAAATAATACCAAAATTTATAGAGGTCAGACCAATCTTGAGCAATGACATCAACGTTAGAGCAAGGAAAAAACTTCCACGGATTACCATAAAAAAAGTCTCTATATAATAATAAACAATAAATAATATTTTAAACTAACAATATCCTTCTTCTTAGAAAAACGTCCTTTCTAAAACTTGCTCTACTACTTCTCTTCATATACTTTGCATATCAGGTGATCGAGAAAAGGTTGCAATGGCGGACGAGGTGCTTCTGCTGGATTTCTGGGCGAGCATGTTCGGAATGAGGGTCAGAGTAGCCCTGGCCGAAAAGGGAATCAAGTACGAGGGCAAAGAAGAAGATCTGACGAACAAGAGTCCTCTTCTTCTGCAAATGAACCCGATCCACAAGAAGATGCCGGTTCTCATCCACAACGGAAAACCCATCTGCGAGTCCCTCATCATCGTGCAGTACATCGACGAGGTTTGGCATGACAGAGCTCCCTTGCTTCCCTCTGATCCTTACCAGAGAGCCCAAGCTAGGTTCTGGGCTGATTTCATCGACAAAAAGGTTCTCTTTCTTCATCTTCTTCATTTTCTACGTTCTGGAATTTTTCTTTTTTCATATTGGTTTTTCAATATATTCTGATTCCAGGGTCAGCTTTAGGCCTCGTTTGTTTTGTTTCGTGAGTTTAGATTTAAAATTTTTATCTCAATTTTTGTCTTTTTTTTTTTTTTAAGTTTTTGTTTTTTTTCTGAAAAGTCAATAAAAATTATTATTGAAACTTAAAATTTTCAACTCAGAGTAATTCACCAAACGGACCTTATCCGAAAAAACTTGATTAAATCAAACACCAATAAAATTAAAGTCGTCTACCTTCGATTTGACAGGTGTTCTGTTCTGTTTTGTTTTTTTGGCTTTTGTTTTAAGACCTTGAACACCTGAGCGCAGATATACAATTCGGGGTGGAAGGTTTGGACGACGAAAGGAGAAGAGCAAGAGGCAGGCAAGAAGGAATTCTTGGACAGCTTAAAGACATTGGAGGCAGAGCTTGGAGACAAGCCATACTTCGGGGGAGACAGCTTCGGGTTTGTGGACATCGCGTTTGTGGTATTCTACAGCTGGTTCCATGCCTACGAGACATTCGGCAACTTCAGCGTCGAGACAGAGTGCCCCAAGCTCATCGCGTGGGCCAAGAGGTGCATGGAGAAGGAGAGCGTCTCCAAGTCTCTTCCTGACCGGAAGAAGGTCTATGAATTTGTTGCGCAGTTGAGGAAGAAGTACGAATCCGAATAGAGGAAGAGAAAGGGAACAAGAGTAGTAAAGCTGTTGGATTGCATAGAGAACCAGTACTGCTAAAATAAGGTCTTTTTACCAAGGTTCAGTTCCTATTTTACTTGTTCGTTTGTTTCGTTTTGTTGTTGATGTTGTTTGTTTACGTTTGTTCGTTGAGCTTTTGGTGAGTTTTGTTTGTAGGACACTTTGGTGTGTCTCGTGAGTATCATGTAAGTGGATGTTATGTTATAGGGCACTAAAAAATAAAAATAAATAAAGTAAATAAATAAAAAGCTCTTCTTTGGCCTTTTTTTTTTTTTTTGGGAACTATATAGTTGAAAATATTTGTAATGTGATGCCCACGTTGAATGCATCTTCAATTAAAAGAAAAAAAATTCCTTGACAGAGAGAACTCTACTATTCATGTCATGCGAAATCCAAGCTTCCTAATTGACTTCTCTTCAGGTGTTTGTCCTCTCCTGCATTTTTGTCACTTCCGAAAAATGATTAATGGCTTGTTTGTATCAAGGGAGGGAAAATTTTCAAAGCATGCATATTTCAAGGGCTGTTTTGATAATTTCTCCGTTTGCAACCGGTTGCATGAAGGACTACACAGATGTCTATCCATTCCCTCAACTAAAGCCGTCCATTGGATCTCATTAATTTGCGATGTCATGTATTTCGACGATTTGAAATTTGTGGGTTCAAGTTTGTAATTATTATTAGGCTCTACTTGCAACTATAACAAGCTCTTAGATTTTGGATATCGGGGGTTTTTTTTTTTTTTTTCCTTTTCTTTTTTTGTGGTTTTGTTTAAGATTATAGTTAGAGGAAAAAAAAATGTATACTTTCCCACACTGTTTTGTTGGGATTACTTTGAAGAGAAAATTACTCAAATAGCCACCTTCTTTTTATCTATTGACTAATATTATATAAATTCCTCTCTCTTGATCAACATGGCACAAATTTTAGTTTAATTTTTTGTCATATTGATCTAGTATTAATTTTTATGTAATTTTGATGCAATGATCTTTAAATTTTTGTTGTTTAGATATTATTTTATTTTATATTATTTTTTTTAAATTTTGTACTTTAATAGTTTCGTTGAATTTTGAATCTATTGAAGATTATCTCTTTAACTTTGGGACTGTTGCCTCATGACATATTGTTGAGAGGTTAAAATTCGTTCCTCATCTTTTACCATCTACGAGTCAACTCTGATCTCCAGAAGATCAAGGATCAATCCAAAAATGACCTGGATGACTTCATCAACTGAAAAGAAGGTCGATTTGAGTCGACAGACATCAACTTCTAGTTGGTCAATCATCAATTTAAGGATGACAAGCGGACATGATCAGTTGGAAGATAACTTAGATTGACTCAAGGCCCAGATCAACCTGAGAGTCAGTTAGGTCGAGCCAACGCATTCAAGTGACCAAGAAATCGATTCCACGAGTCGACCGAGCTTATATGATGTCCAAGCATAAATGGAACAGGAAACCTTCCAAATTTACTTATGAAAGGCATCAAACAAAGATTATGCATAATCAAGGCAAGAATCAGCCAAAAAGGTTACTTTCATGTTTCCATAAAGCTTGCCCAATAAAAAAAGTCAACCTAAAGCAATAAAGGCAACTTCTTGTCAGCAAATAAGGCGTATTCTGCACCAAATTAGGCAATTAAAGTTAGCAACCAATTCCTATAAATAGAAGGCATCACCAAATGCTCAAGGGGACTCGAAATCCTCGCTTACAACAACAATTCCCGCACTCTTCACACGATTATCTATAATTCCTACAATCTCTTTCTATTTTCTGCATTCCCCATCTCTTTTCGTCCCATTCTTACTACTATGACATTCATTGTAATATTTCATCAGCCACAGTGAAATTCCTGAAGCCACCACAAAAGATTAGCTCTCACATTGAGAGTGAATCTCTATAAATTCTATGTGTTCTTTGTTTCTTTTTACTTTCTTTACTGTTAATTTGTAGCTAAAATGCTCAGTCAACTCAAAGTGTGCCTAATCAGCTCAACAATACAACCTTAGACCCTAATTTGACTCAATCTGTTTGACTTTGGATTTTACCCTCTACACCTACATAGTTGAATGTTGATTGACACGTAGTCGAATGCTTGTCTTTTTTAGAGTTCTCGTTTTAGAAATAGCTCTGAGAATTACGTACAAAACAGTCCATATAAATAAAAGTGCATATTAGATCTGTTTCGGGGTGTCAAATGAGCTGAGTATTGCTTTTGCAAACGCGTAATAATAATTGTAGGGGGAAAAAATCTAATAATAAAAAGAAAATTTGTACGTACGTTGTAGAATTTTCCCAAGTGACCACTGAAAGCAAGTAAAGGGGGAAATGATATCAAACAACTTAATTAATAGCTAGATCATTTTGAAAACAAACAACATGAAAATGAAAACAGTGACTTGTTGAAAGAGGACATCAATTTATAAACGACAAAACATTTAAAAAACGACATCAACCCAAAGAAGTGGCCCTTTCCTTTTGTATGTGGGTAAAATAGCCGAATATCCTTTGTGTAGGTGCTAGTGGCTTGTGATCGATGTTCGACTCCTTGGGGACATGATTAGTTACATTAATTAGTACCTTTACACTAATCTTAATTAGACGCAATCTGCACCCTTAAAATCTCCACCGGGGGGGGGGGGGGGGGGGGGGATTTTGTTGGGGTTTGGTTTATAGATGACTGTTTATCATAAATAATATTGTTCCTTTCGTGGTTGAATGTTTAGAAATTTAGTTTAGTTTTCTTTCAGCCATATTTGAAGGTATGTGGCTAATTAATAAGAAATTCACAGAAAGCTAGCTAGATTATTATTCCAAGCATAATATATCTTTATTATTATTTTTTAATATGTCAATCAAATAAGTACATAGGGTCAAAAAAAAAAAAAAGGGATATAGAACCTAAACAACTGTATTGGAGGGTCTGTTTTCACAATTTTCTCTATTCTTTTTTTAATAGTTATTTCTTTTCTGCTTAGAAAAACTGAAATAATAGTTAAAATATATTTAATAACTGAAATAATAATTAAAATATATTTACTTTCTTTGTATCGCACAAGAACAAAGAGCAGCATGTACATATATCTACATATATATAAGTAGCACAAAACAATTCTTAACTTGTTTATCTGTCCAGAATAAAATTTCAAGTTGTCCTGCGAAATTAGGAATAACAAAAAAGATGGCTAGAACTTCAAACTTATCTTCTGATTTAGCTGTTACCATATCATTCACAATTTTTACCCTTGCTGAGTACACGATATTGTGTAAGCTAATTCTGCTTCCTAAGATTATATATATTTACTACGGTAATATATATATACGAATATATATATATAATATGAATGATATGTGTCAAAATATGTCTCTTTTCATACTTGTTTGCATCTGTTTCATCA
>JAINRI010000096.1:0-11504 GCA_025413485.1 Ficus microcarpa
GGTGGAATGGAGCTGACTTAGGTAAGCGTTTTCGGAGATAACCCGGTTCGACTTGGCTGAGAACCGGGTAATTCTCGATGTTTTTGTAGTAATCGGCGATGAAGTTGATAATCATGTGGCCTTGCCTTCTGAACTCTTCCGGGTCTAAAGGGTTCGTAGTGTTGGATGAGATGTTGTGATTAGTAACAAACTCATGGTCTCCGAAGCCATCCATTTGGGAGTGGGGGAAAAAAGTTGGGGAAAAAAAACTTAGGGAAGTTAGGGGATAAGTGAAGAGAGAATAGAAGTTTATGAACTTTTGGTTGTCCCGACCTCTCCTCTCTCGCTCGTAATATGTTTGTGTGATCTTTGGATAAAGAAAAATGGTTGTATTTATGAACATCGAGTGGGATGGCGTTTTGCAGAAAGTAGGTAAACGGAAACGTGTGCACATAAAATATTATGATTGTTTTCATTTGTGCCTCCTAAATTTTTAAAAGCTCTCATTTACTTCTTAAATTTTGAACTTAATTGCATTTTACCCCTTTCATTAGAATTTCATTTAAAAAAAAAAAAACTGACATAAAAATAGGGAAATTAGTTTTACCAAGCCCATTCTGATAGGATTTCTTCTTAAAACAAATGGAAAAAGATCATATATGTGATTGCACTTAACTAATTTTTTGGGTATGTGTTTAATTGAAATTCTAATATAAATGAGTAAAGTAAGATAAAGTGGAGGTTTTTAAAGTTTTGGGAATAAAAATGAGAGTGACCCTAAAGTTTGTAAGATGTAGATAAGAATAATCAAAAATTTTACGTGAGAGGTATAAAATTATTGGCAGAAAAGTAATGGCTGAAATTAGGGTATGCTCCATTTTCACGGCGTTAGCCGTAAGGTATTAGAAAGAGTAATTATTGAAGAAGTTAAAACTAAGAATTGTTGATCCTCCACCACCCTAAAAGATGATTGTTAAAGGTACCGAGAGAAAAATTCTTGACACCGTGTTAGTTTTGAAAGTTAAAAAGTTTTACAAATTACGATAGACTTTTGTATTTTAAAAAAATACTTTAAAAAACAATGACTTAGAAAAGTGAACAATAGAGGCATGAACTTTAAACGTTAAAGCCGTAAAAGTTACAACAAACTTATGCAACAACACCGATATTGTGTCGGCATAAGAAGGACCCAAAAAAAACCAAAGTTCCTAAGTTAATTAAAGCTCCAAACTGTTAATATTGTAAAATGATATTAGTTGTTCTCTTTCATTATTTACATTAAAAAAATATTATAACTATTTTTATTTTGAATTTTAATACATAAATTTCGTGAAGGAAATTATTTAAAAATAAAATTTGAAAAAAGCAAGATTCTAATAATTAAATAAAATGGTCAATATACTATTAGTGGTGTTAGTACGGCGTTCGTGTATACTTTATTTAATCTCCTCTAGTCTTAGTATACCAACGTAAAGTACTAAGATTGAAATTAAAGTGCTAAGTCCAAATGTCAAATTTTATTAAATAGGTGGATCACGTAAGCACGATGACGTGATACATCCCATTTTTTCTATACATGAGCTTAAAATTTGATCTAAAATGTTGCATTATATTAAAAAGTGGTTTTCTACTCAAATGTAAGAATTAACATTCACACGTCAACTTCACAGTGTTAGAGATCTTCAAGTATTTATTGAAGTATAATCTTAATGCTCCTCAATTTTGTGATGATGCTATGGCAAAGGATATAGCTGGACTTTCTTGTTATAGATTTCGCAATTAGTATCTTGTTGAGATTGCATGTTTTCCATTGGAATAGCCCATTAGCTGTATCTAGCCGACCAATTCATTTGAGTAAATTTGTACTTTTTTTTTCCTTTAGGTTTTTTCCCTTTGGGTTTTGCTTAGAGGGTTTTTAACGAGGCATATTTTAAGACCATTCTCAAGGAGTGAGTTTAGGCTTCATCCTATGAGATTATCTTCCCGCTTTTGTCTTTTTTGGGCCTTTTAGTCTAGTTGTTTTTATTTTAGGTTTTCATGTTCCCTTTCAGTTTAGACTCTTTTGTAATTTTCTTTTATTAATAATATTTTTAGAGTGATAGAAAAGTGATGAGGGTGCTAAAGAAGTACCGATCTGATCAGGATATCTTGGTGCACATGCTAATTCTATCTCTACGTTTATTAAAAAAAAAAACACACTTGACAGGTTAACCAACTCAATATCATATTTAATTGTACATATGTATATAGTAGTTTTCTTTTTTCTCAATTTTAAAATTAATAAAACACAAAACTCTCCAAATCTCTTTTCTCCATCTTCGTTCTCCGTCTGTCCTCTCTTTTTACTCATCCATCTGTATCGTATTCCACACCAGTTATTGGCCGACGACGACATGAAGCCAAGATCGTGCATATAAGCACCACATAAAAAAAGTTTGGCACCATCAATGTTAAACACATTATAATAAACAGAAAGTGCGTCTTGCTTCTTAGTTACAAATATCATATATAATCATAAACTTTTTTTTATTTTTTTTATTAGTGAGTTGGGTTTAACACTATCAATATCGTTTGATTCTAAATAAATTCTATCATTGGATGCGATTTATGTATCTGGTTATCATTTATTGTCACTCAACAAGTCACTCCAGTAACGGGGCTTACATTAATATCAAGTCCATATTCGTAACATGCATTAATATTTCTCAATAAAGAAAAAAGAAAAAAGAAAAAAGAAAACATGCATTAATAGTTTGATATAGACGTTTTATAGGCTGGAACAGGAAAAGGAGAAAGAAAAAATAAAAATAAAAAGAGTCCACGAGTTACTCAGTAAAGTGTCACCCAAAGTCAAAGTGAAGTGTTTAATAAACGAATAAAAGTAGTGCTTTAGGTATATGTCTATATATTAACTGTACAATTATTTAATATGCCCATTTTTCTTGTAGGTTGGGTAGGATATATAACATGCATGATTCTCTTCAATCGTTGGGAAGCAAGTAACAAAAAAAAAAAAAAAAGCCCTTTCTTCGGATAGTCCAGCCAAACCTTAGAGAGAGAAAAATAAGAATATATAATCAGCAGAGGCAGGAAAAAAATTAAAAAAAAAAAAACTACGGAAGAATGTGATCAATATAGACATTGTGTGGTGGTAGACATAACTTAACAGTATTTATAGTGAAGAGTTCGGATCCTCAATCTTCAAGTTTCCAAAAAAAAAAAAAAAAAAGACGTTATCTATACTATTATATTTAAATATACACTTTAAAAAAGCTATTGTCCCCTTTCCTTGCTTGTTATGGCCGTCAAATGATTGTCATGTCATCTCATTTAGTGACCACATTATCGTTATGTGGATTTTTTCTTTGCTTTGTCTATTTCGCACATGAAATACAACTAATTATCTTGAAAAGAGACTTTACATGTTGGGTGCATATAACTGTACAATCTCCAATGCTTAGTATTTATGATTATTAATTTATTCATTATAGAAAAAGAAAAAAAAAAAAACAGAAAGAAACGTTTGTTGATGGTAGAGTTTGTCAATTATTAGTTAACATTTAGATTAGGATTTGATCGGAACATAATTAAATGTATGGAAGAAAAGAATCCCGTGTCTTATCTTTTAATTTTTTAAGTAAAAAAAAAAAAAAGGAATAAAGGGTGTTTGGTAAAAGTGTACGTTAATTTCGTCATTTATGAAAAGATATATTTAACTATAAGTTAATCAATACCGTGATTAATATGGATTAAAGGTTAAAAAATAAGTATTCACTACTACAAAAGCTGGCTTACACGACAGAAAATACACGACGGTTTTTGTGAAACCGTCGTCTTAAACAAGATTACACGACGGTTTTCTTGGAACCGTCGTGTAATCCGGCAGCATTTCAAAAAAAAAAAGAAAAAAAAAGGATTACACGACGGTTATATAAAACCGTCGTATAATCCTCCGAAAATTTTCAAATTTTTTAAAATTTCAAATTAAAAAAAAAGGATTGCACGACGGTTTTTATAACCGTCGTGTAATCCTATAGGATTACACGACGGTTTTGAGCAAACCGTCGTGTAATCCTCCAAAATTTTCAAAATTTCAAATTTTCAAATTTTTAAAATTTTCAAATTAAAAAAAAAAGGATTACACGACGGTCCTAAGGACCGTCGTGTAATCCGAGGATTACACGACGGACATAATGTCCGTCGTGTAATCCTCGTGTAATCGAAGGATTACACGACGGACATAATGTCCGTCGTGTAATCCTCGTGTAATCGAAGGATTACACGACGGACATTATGTCCGTCGTGTAATCCTCGTGTTTCGTAGGATTACACGACGGACATTATGTCCGTCGTGTAATCCTCGTGTATCGAAGGATTACACGACGGACATAATGTCCGTCGTGTAATCCTCGTGTAATCGAAGGATTACACGACGGACATTATGTCCGTCGTGTAATCCCCGTGTATCGAAGGATTACACGACGGACATAATGTCCGTCGTGTAATCCCCGTGTAATCGAAGGATTACACGACGGACATTATGTCCGTCGTGTATCCCGTGTTCGTAGGATTACACGACGGACATTATGTCCGTCGTGTAATCCTCGTGTATCGAAGGATTACACGACGGACATAATGTCCGTCGTGTAATCCTCGTGTAATCCCCGTGTATCGAAGGATTACACGACGGACATAATGTCCGTCGTGTAATCCTCCGGAAATTTTTAAAATTTTCAAATTTTCAAAAAAAAAAAAGGATTACACGACGGTTTTAAGCAAAACCGTCGTGTATCCTCCGAAAATTTCAAATTTCAAAATTCAAAATTTCAAAATTTCAAAATTTGAAAATTTTCAAAAAAGGATTACACGATGGTTACAAAAACCGTCGTGTAATCCTCCGAAAATTTTTAAAATTTTCAAATTTCATGCTTTGGAATTCGCACGAAAACCCATTACTTAAATACACTTTCCTCTTCATTTTCATCTTCAACACTTTAGACAACTCAAACTTTTCTCCTCCCCACCTCCTTCGCCCGCCCCCAACTTAAAATCCGGTCACGCCGCCGCCACCATGTCAAACTTGTCCCAAACCGCCGCCGCTGCCGTCGCCACCACCTCTCTCTCCCCGTGTTCCCATCAAGGCCGTGACTATTTTTTTTTAAAGAAAAGCAAGGTGACTTCCATATTATTCAATTTCTTTTTTTCTAACAAAACTACGAACACACAATACTTTAATAACTTGCGTGGTGTGTAATTTGTAGTGTTGTGGTTTTGGGAGTCATTGACCCATGGGAGGACCTCGTCCTTTATTTTGATCATTTTCGAGAGAAAAAACGAGACGATTTTACCGAACTCATAAACATGTAAGGCAATTTTTGTATGCTAATTTTTTTGTTAATCTTAATTATATGCATATTAATTAGCTTGAACTTTACCAATTTGCTAGGGCCCTAACGGATTGGAAGATTACGGTCGGCGAAGGAATTAGAAGGAGACGAGATTGTAAAACGAAAATCTCGAACCGGCCTTGTCCTCTCCAAGAGGGAAGTGTCGAATGTGGTTATTTCATTTTAGGTTTTATGAGGGAAATAGTGTTTAATGGAATTAACGCACTTGAAAGTAAAGAATTTTTCACTTCTGATAATTTGGATTTGATTAGGAGTGAATGGTGTGGTCATGTAATGGAATTCGTTGATTATGACATTCCATCTTTGTAATATATAATAATTGGTATGTTTTTACCTTGATCAATGTTGTTCATATCTTGAATTGTCTCTTGATTTTTGTCATTTCACGGTATACTCCGAAACTTTACACCACGGTCTTCTATATGTCCGTCGTGTAAAGTGGACTTTACACCACGGTCTTTTAGATGTCCGTCGTGTAAAGTCCGCTTTACACCACGGTCTTTTAGATGTCCGTCGTGTAAAGTCCGCTTTTCACCACGGTCTTCATATGTCCGTCGTGTAAAGTCCGCTTTACACGACGGTCTTCATATGTCCGTCGTGTAAAGTCCGCTTTACACCACGGTCTTCATATGTCCGTCGTGTAAAGTCCGCTTTTCACCACGGTCTTCATATGTCCGTCGTGTAAAGTCCGCTTTACACCACGGTCTTCGATATGTCCGTCGTGTAAAGTCCGCTTTACACCACGGTCTTCATATGTCCGTCGTGTAAAGTCCGCTTTACACCACGGTCTTCATATGTCCGTCGTGTAAAGTCCGCTTTACACGACGGTCTTCATATGTCCGTCGTGTAAAGTCCGCTTTACACCACGGTCTTCATATGTCCGTCGTGTAAAGTCCGCTTTTCACCACGGTCTTCATATGTCCGTCGTGTAAAGTCCGCTTTACACCACGGTCTTCATATGTCCGTCATGTAAAGTCCGCTTTACACCACGATTTTTCTACTTAAATACGGGATTACACGACGGGTGTTAACCGTCGTGTAAATTTGAGATACCACGACGGTTCATATAACCGTCGTGGTATCTTCCACGACGGTGGATTACACGACGGTTCTGTAACCGTCGTGTAAACTTTGCACGACGGTCAAAAACCGTCGTGTAATCCCCTCTTTTTAGTAGTGATTTGAATGTCCCTTTTATATATTGCATTCAAATGTAATGTGTATTGAGTTGTTTATTTTTGAATAGTCACTCTAATATGGATTTGGTGAGAGATAGAGAGTATATGATGTGATTGGTAAAAGAGATAATAAAAATGAATTGATAAATAGTAAAATGAGTGGATTAACTATTCATATATATTTGTATTGTCATTAATATATATGAGGTACCCAAACACATATCACATTGCATTGAGATATAATGTATAACGAATGATGTTTCTAAACCCCTATTAGATTTTCAAATGTACCCCTATTAAAATACTTTTTCCCCCCTCAAAAGTAACTTCTTTCATTTCTTTTCTTAAACATATCTCATTAATATTTAAGTTTTTTTTATAAGAAAAATTATTATTTAAGTTACCTAACTGATTTTTTTATTAATCTCTTATTTGACTCCTATATTCTTATTTTTTTTTCCTACACTTTTATAGAAAGATTTGATTGCTTTTAGATAATGGTTAACTTCAATAACTAAAAAAATTAATAAAATTTAAGTAGAACACGTTTGCAACGATTTATTATATGTGAACTTTACTTCTATTTCTTGGGATTAATTTTTATCTTCAACGCCATAATAAAATATGTTGCAGTAATACATACCATTGGTATTGTAATATACTAATATTTAAAAAAAATTAATCTATAATGATCGTGAAAATATTAAGGAAAGAATTCGATAAAACGTAAAGAAAAAAGTAACAATCGTGAGAAATTACTTTAAAAAGGAAAAAAGAAAAGAAAAAACTTTTAGTTTGGAGCATATACTCTAATTGAAGTCTTCTAAAAACTTTTTTTTTTTTGTATTTTTATTTAAAAGTAAAACAATTTCACTATTTATATCTTCAAATTTCTCTTAGAAACTCAAACTTTAAAAGTCCGTTACTTTATTATTTCAGTTCGAAATGAGACGATTTTTTCTTTTTTCTTTTTACACATTTCAAAAATTTTCACTTTTTAACTATCACATGTCATTTTTAGCCAAACCTATAACTTCAAATAATATCTTGAATTTTCAATCAAAATATTTTCAAAACATTGTTAGTATCTTATGATTCCAAATAATATTCCCAATCCATCATAGCATGTATTGATCTATAAATGTATCTGGTTGTCAATTATTGGTACTCAACAAGTCACTCCAGTAACGTGGCCTACATTAGGTCCATATTTGGGGCGCATAACATGCATTAATAATTTAATAGACACGCTTTGCTCGAACCAGAAAAGGAAAAAAAAAAAAAAAAAAAAGGTCCACGAGTTACTCAGTAAAGTGACTTTAAATTTAATTACCCAACGTACGTTGGACACAAAAAATTAAGGAGTAAAACTGAAGCATTTAATAAAAGCATAATGCTTCATATTTACTCCGATGCTTTTATTAAAAGCATATAAGCATTTACTAAAAGCATAAAAGTAACATCTATATGAGTGGATGATGACAAATGAGTAGGAAATCTTTGTTAGCTATCTCTCCTCTGTCTATCTGAATTTGATTCCCACTGTCTTTCCTTTAATTCCGCTTTAGTTTTGGCTGTTGAAGCATGATTTAGTGATGAGTGGGCAAACCCCGGATGGACGACTTAGAGAAACTAGTAGAAATGACCTATCTCTGCCATAATTGAGGAAAGTGTTTTTGCCTATGGAACTACAAGCCTAAAAATGATGGGACCGTTCTCATATACTTTCTTTATTCACAAAAAAAAAAAAAAGTATAAAAGTAGTACTTTTAGGTATTAATTCTATATATTAACAGTTAAAAATTTAAAGCCCGTTTTTCTTGTGCACAAGGTGGGGTAGGATAATTACATGCATGATTCTCTCCAAAAGTAGAAAAAAAAAAAAAAAAAAAAAAAAAAAAAAAAAACCGCGTTTTGCTTTCTTCCGAGAGTCCAGCCAAACCTCAGAGAGAGAAGAATTAATATACATCAGTAGCTAGCAGCGGCAGAAAAAGAAAAGTAAACAGAAGAATGGGATCAAAATGGACGTTGTGTAATGCCAGACATATGTAATAATATAGTAGTAATTTCACACCTGATTATTAATGAAGGTTTGAATTCTCAATCTTCAAGTTCAAAAGATAAAAATAAAAACTGGACATTGTTATTGTCTTGAAAAGAAACTACACATGTTGGGTGCATATATGTAATTTAAATGTGTGTGTGTATATATATATATATAAAGAAATTAACGTTTGTTAATGGTAATGTTTGTCAATCATTAACCTTTAGATTAGGATTTGATTGGAACATAATTAATGAACCGAAGAAAAGAATCCCGCATCTAATCTTTATTTTTTTATTTAAAAAAATTGAAAAGACTTAAACAAGTTAATCAACTCCATGTTTAATATGGATTAAAGATCTTATAAAAAAAAATAAAGGGAGATTAGCCAAAATAGCATAACACAAAGGCAAAGTTTATTTATTTATTTATTTTAAAAGGGAAATTTCATAAGATACAAATGGCCTTGAATACAAAGGAATTTGACCCCGAATTAAGGACTAAATCCACCAATAAATAGCAAAATAGTATAATTAAGATAAAATAACGAGATAAAAAAACCAAAAATACCTCTAAGTCTCTCTCTCCTCTTATTCTCTCTACCAAATCAAATATTATTGCCATTCTGGTTGCCATCACAACTGGAGGGAGGCGAGAACTGTGTCTGTTACTCACTGGTCAGAGATCATTCCGTCATGTCTGCTTCTCGCTAGTCGAAGATCGTCGATGCTTAGCATCTGCTTCTTGCCAGTCGAAGATCGTCAATGCTTAGCATCTGCTTCTTGCCAGTCGAAGATCGTCAATGTTTAGGAAGTGCCGCCGATCCCAGCGCAAATCACGAGCCCTTGAAGCATCGTCAGGTCTGATGTTCCTTTTCACAAGGGAGGTCTCCCTAGTCACTGGATGTAACAACCCCTCACAGACTGTCACAATTAACTTTTCTTTTTAATATTCATCTCTTATAAAATTACAGAAGATAATAAACTTGAAATGAAAATCTTGACTTATCGGAAAACTTTACTTAGATAATTTTAGAAAACTATCAACAAATTTTTTTTTTTTGCAAACTTATCAAAAAAACTTTCATAATTAATATAATTTTTTTAAAAACCATATCACAAAATAAAATTTAAAAAAGTCCACGTTAATCCTTCAATCAAATAAGAATAAACCAAAGTCCCAAAACTTTTTTTTGAAATTAAAAGTGTTCATCCTATGATTGTTCTTCCCGTTTTCCATCACATATCGTCCCGCTTCTGTTCCAAACTTCTCCATTGCCACATCGTATCTTTTCGTTATCTGCAATATGAATTAACTTATATAAACAAATGCTTAGTAAGACATTTAGATATTACAAATGTAAATTTTTTTTGTCATCATCATTAATTATTCTCATAAATGAAAACATTTTTAAAAAACTTTTTAACTTTCAAAACTGTCATATATTGGGCCCAGCGTTGTACCATCATATCACGCTAGTCACAAAAGGAGTGGGGTAGCTAATCTCAAACCAGTGGTGACAGCATTGTCGTCGTCATCATCATCAAGGGTACATAACGCCATTTTAAAACATAAAAATAAATATACAAACATATATATGCTTTTCATTAGAACATCATCATATGAGAAGTATAAAAAACATCATAACATTATCATCAACATCAAACATATGTTTCTCGATTCTTTAATTCATTTTGCAGGTGAGAGTGTGCTTACTTAAACACCTTACTTAACCATTTTAATTTTCTTAACTATGACACGAGATTGAGATTGCGAGTACTTGTTTTTAGAACCGTTATTTAACATCAAACGTCATCATCAACATCAGACGTATAGTTCCCGATTCTTTAATTAATGTTGCAATGAGAGTGCACTTACTTAAACGCTTTACTTAATCTTTCTAATTTCCCGACGGTGACGTGCGATTGAGGTCTCGAGTACTTACCTTTAAAACCGTTCATGCCACAATTAATAAATATAAATAAATTATTAAAAGTCCTTAATAATTCATCAAACACATCCCTCATAATTAAGAACACCTAATAGGCATGTTTCATCATTTAATAAGATCAAAATATGAAAAGCCAACAATTTCACAAAATTACAAAACTTTACCACAACAAAAAGTGCTTTTCAAGACATAAAATTTATGACATTTTTGATAAAATGTCGTTAAAAGATCCATAAAATGACATTGAAAAGAAAAATGTCGTTAAAAGATCCATACGACGACATTGAATTATAAAATGTCGTTAAATCAATAATACAACGACATTGTTTCAAAAAATGTCATAGAATGTTATATTATTGATAAAAATAGTATCAATAAAAATTTTAATATTTTGAAATATCAAATCATCAGTCTAATATTTTTAATACATTTGTGTATAAAACGCCAAAGAGATTATAGAGTTTCTCAGAAGTCTTAATTAGTCAAGAACAAAAAATATAAATAGAAAATTAATAACAAATGCATATATGTTAAAAAAAAAATCTAAAAATAAAATGTTCTCAACATTCTCTACGTAAAAAATTTTCAATATATTATTAAACAACAATACCCTCAATATCCTCTCTCACATAAGGCTCATCGCTATCAACATTGTCATTATTGAATTTAGATACATCCTATCGTGCATATGTTTTGTAAGTGTTTTCACCAAACAGATCAAAATCATAGAAACCTCTTGGTGGTGCTTTCATCACAACATACCAACTCGATGTATCTTTTTTGCTAGATTAAAATACTTGTTTCACCTGTGATGCTAAAATGAATGGATCTTGTTGAAATTGACTTATTCCATTATGAAAGTTAACCAATGCGAAGCCTTTTTCTTCTTTTCCACCACTCGCAATTCGAGCCCAAATGCAGTTGAATATAGCAAATTGGAATTT
>JAINRI010000097.1:0-31000 GCA_025413485.1 Ficus microcarpa
ATGATAATCAAGCAATATTTTATCCTTTATAATCTCATAACAAGAGACATTTGCAACAATGTGTGCTGTGTCTCTTGCACTATATCTACAAATTGTCTCTGCCTCTATAAAAATGGTCGTGGTTGAGAAATCTTAAAGAGTGGATAGCTGGATTTCATATGGCTAAAAGAAAATAATATTTAACAGTTTTGCCGCAACAGAAAGATCAAAAAAAAAAAAAAAAAAAAAAAAAAACTCTCATCAAAATCTTGGTCTTCCGTTTTTATGAGAAGATCTTGTTTTATTTTTTTAATGATGTTCCACGATTTCTTACTTTTTTTTTTTTTTTTTTTTTTCGTTTTCTTGTTAAGAATTTTCATTGAAAATTAAGGCATCTCACCATCTCCACGTCCTAAAATTTCAAATGGTGTCTCCCACAAAAAAACCTACAGAAACGAAGAAAATTAAATTAATAACAATCAGTTTGAAGTGCAATTAAAATCTTAAAATAAGCTTAATTTAAAATTTAAAAGCCCTAACCGAACTATCTTAAGTCCAAAAGTATCCTAAAATGCTCAAACATAAAAATCCTAAATTACAAAAGTAATTATGCTAAAGTTTAAATTAAAATTCAAATCTTCCTGCCTAAACTGAGAACATGTGCACTCTGTATCAATATGATTTTCTGCATCAAATGTGTCAAATGCCCTAAAGAAAAGCTGAAGAAGAAGAAGAAGAAGAAGAAGACAATTAAATAATAACATTAACATGTTTAAAATCAAATGATCATGATGGGGAAAAAAAAAAAAAAAACAAATTACACTATGAGTAAGATTATTATACCGTACCTCTGCCGTAACAAAAGTTGTTTTTGACCACTTCATTGATTATTGCTCAATTGTTGATAAAAGGAAAAAATAAACTAACAGAAAAAATTTGCCGAAAACATTAATTAAAATTTATGAGAACGAAACCTGCAAGATGAAAAATATTGGACACTGTTACCCAAGTTTCCCATAATGAAGTCCAACGAAAACTGAAGAAATGCAAATAAATACAAACAAAGTTGTGTCAACGAGTCTAGATCAGTCGCTGGTATTCTTAGTCTGCATTGTTATGGTTAAGAAATGCAAATGAAGTACGTGACTTCATGCTCTGCCGTATGATTGCATGATTTGCGTATCAGAGGCCACCTAGATGAATATATTTTCTAGACCATCATCGTTCAAAACAGTGACTGATTCCTATTATATGTATACATACATACATATATATATATATATCTTTATCTTTTGCTAAAAAGTGAATTCCTATTAAAAGCCAGCCATGCAAAACACCGAACACATAAAGCATGCAGCCAACAGCAGAACACACCACGAGGAAAACACAGAAAAAACGTTGACCGAAACAAAACAAAACAAAAAGAAAAAAAGCACCGAAACATGAGACGCACGAGGAAAAAAACAAGGAAGGGACTAAGCGGCCAAAGTAAGACCACTAGACTGGTATCCAATCCTTGTTGAAGATATAGGATTTAAAGAAAGAAGAAATGCAAAAAGGTATAATAAACATACCAAAATGATCCTTAAATTTTTTTGGGCAACACAATAAGGAGGCAATTTTTTTTCTCTTCTTTGCTTTGGCCGTTTGGCTTATGGTACTCAGTTGGAGAGAATAAAAGAATGTGCGTGATTGTAAGGAGGAGAAAGAGAAGGTTCATAAATAAGAGAGTGTTTTGGTTGGGATAGAGGTAAGTGTTTTTAGCAGTTAATGTTTTTACTTCATTTATTTTTATATTTATTTCCTAAGAAGAGGTTCGTGTAGTAAATCGGTTGATAAATTTTTGGCTAACAAAAGTAAATAGAATAATAATTAATAATAAAAAAAAAGAACCTGTAAACTATATTTAAAAAAAAAAAAAAAAAAAGAAGATATGGGCGACGTGGGAGATAAACTGCAACTTACATGTTGCAATATTGATGAATATAAACATATTAAATCTGCATCAAGACATAGGTCATTTTTTATAACTAGCATAGTTTGGAGAAGCTTTTGCAAGAAAATGCATGTTGATTTACCAAAGGTTTTGGCGCGCTTATTTTGGCGGGTACCCAAAAGTACTTTTTTTGGCAGGTATATAGTTTTTTTTTTCTTTTTTTTTTTGCCCCCTCCAAACTTAACTAAAGAAGGTAAAACATGTTGTTTAGACAAGTGGATGGAGATAATGGGATGGACTTGTGAATTTTTCTTTAAATAATAATACATACAATGAAAGTTTTAAAAAACATAGTTGATAGAATTGAATAGATGATAGGATAGAGGTTTCTATTCTATTCTTTTCTTTTCTTTTCTTTTCTTTTCTTTTTTTTTTAATTCGTTTGTATTCTTTTTTAAGTACGTTATATGAATTAGGATTATATATTTTAAGATTTACCTAGGATTATCTTTATCTCTTAGTGTTATTTTAAATACTAAAAATTACAGTTACACTACTAGAAAATGTGGATTCCGCGACGAAACTTTCACGACCGTTTTTAAAAAACCGTTGTAAAACATGCGGCAAAAACACGGAGCAGAACAGAGTTTCCGAAAACCGTCGTGGAAGATGAAGCTTCCACGACGGTTATTAAAAACCATCGTGGAAGCATGCTCTTTCACGACGGTTTTTTATAACCGTCGTGGAATCTTCCGCTTCCACGACGGTTTTCGGAAACTCTGTTCCACTCTGTGTTTTTGCTGCATTTTTCATGACGGTTTTTTAAAAACGGTCGTGGAGGAGTCTTTTTTCACAAAATTTTTTTATTTTTTTATTTTTGGACTCTACCACGTGGTTTTTGGAGAAAACCGTCGTGGTAGGTACTAAGGCGGGAATTTTAAAAATTTTTGAATTAAATTTAATTTTTTGGAGTGTATATTAAAACCCAAAAAAATACTATCTTTCCCACCCCATCACATTCCGAGTCTTTTTCACTTTTTCACTCTTTAATACACAATCTAACTCCATACAAAAAATTGCCCAATTTCCTCCCTCTATTTCTCTCTCTGTGCTCCCTCCCTACTTAAAATCTCCAAAAACTCGCTCTATCTCACCGCGTCTCCTCTCTCTATTTTACCTCTCAAATTTTTCTCTTGGCTCCATTCTCTGATGGCCTCCTCCACCACTCACGCGGCCTCCACCATCCTCCGACGGGTCCACCAAGGAACTCACGCGGCTTTTCCTCTCTCTCTCGCCACACTCCGCCCGTACCCACGCTTGACAAGCCGGTAAGTTATAATGTATATTATTTGGATAATACACAGATTTGGAAATTTTTCGTCCAAAATGTTGATTTTGTTGATTATGGTTGTTGATAAAATGTTCCGTCTAAAATGTTGATTTTGTAGATTGTTGAGTTGAGAATATTCCATCTGAAATGGCCAAAATCCGTCCCCTACATTTTCGGTGATTGTTCATTGTGGTTGTGTTTTAGATTTGAATTAAATTGGTTGGGTAAGGCACGGATTTGAGAATTTTCCGGAAAAAAGTGTTGATTTTGTGATAAATGTTTTTGGGGAAATGAAACGAATTTGTAAATTTTTTTTTTCATTGTTACCTACCATGACAGTCAAAAAACCGTCGTGGTAGGGGCTCTTATCACGACAGTTTCTCAAGGAAACCGTCGTGGAAGATTTCCTTACCACGACGGTTTTTTGCGTAGAACTGTCGTGGTATGTTCTTAAATGTCCATATTTAAGCCATATTTTTGCCTATTCCACAACGGTTTTTTAACCGTCGTGGAATCTGAAAAGATTCCACGACTCTGGATTCCATAACGGTTAGAAAACCATCGTGGAAATGTTACCACGACGGTTAAAAACCGTCGTGGTATCCACATTTTGTAGTAGTGTTAATTTAGGATTTTGAATTATAATTATTTTAAAATTTATCTCCTATAAAGAAGACATTTTCCTTTGTTATATAGTCTAGTTCAATCTTTCGTCATATTTAAGTGTAATTCATACAATAAAAAAGGTCAATATTGGGTTTGTTTGGGGGAAGCGTCCAAATGAAAATATTTGGGATGACAATATTTGAATGAAAAATTTTAAACATAAGTATTTGAATTGTCATCCAAACTGACGTTTTGGATATTAACATTATGAATATAACATTTGAACATAAACTTATGCATTGTTTGGAGCTCAGATTCCAACTTAAAAATTCCAAGTCAATTTTGTCTTTTTTTTTTTTTAAAGTCAACAAATTTCTTACCAGTTTATGAATAGTCGAGTAACTCAAACATAAAAATTCCAACTCAAACTGGTATTCTGAAAGTAAATATGCAATTGGAAGTAGAAATCTAAAAAGAAATAAACAGCACACTAGAGTGGAGGTAAATAATATTGGGGGAGGAATTTTTGTCATTTAAGAACTAAATCCAAATAACAGTTGGATGATCCATTTCCAATAGTACCGACCAAACACATATTCAGATGGACCATTCAAGTGGAATGGTCTAAATGTTGACAAATAGTTGTGCACAATGGGCGAGTAAATGTTTATTTACTATCATCTTTCCATTTCAACATAAAATGTGAAAGATGATAGTAAGGACATTGTTGTCGATGTAGAAGTTAAACTAATACAATAGTTCATATGCATATCATATATTCACTTTCTCTTTTGATATTGACTTTTTCTGCTGAATTTTTGGTGTTTACTTAATTATTAATAAATATCTACTTTAATAATTACTCAAAGTTTGGAATGAAAGAAAAATATATATATCAAACGAACTAAAAATTTAGAATTTATCATCGTCATGTTTAAAAGAAAAAAAAAACCAAAAATAGACAATATCAGAATAATTTTTGTTTATTAGAGTCCAGAGATCGAAGCTCACAGAGGTCGAAGTCTTGCGATGATGAATCGCAACCTCGCGGTAACAAGAATCACGACTTGGCTACGGCAAGAACCGAGACCTTGCCGATCGATCTCGCGAACCGTGACCTCGATCGTCTGCCACCATAATGATTCCTTGAGCCGATGAACAAAACAACTGTGTCAACGCAAGCGTTTTCTAGCCGAAGATGGGGAAGACCTCATGCGGGGAAGTCCCCAGAGACAGAGAATAACTGACTCAACGGAGACAAAGAAGACAAGGGCATCACCATAATTTCAAAATCTCTCTAAAATATATATATATATATGTTATTTTATTCACATTTTACTCTAACCTGTTATTTTGTTCAAAAGGTCTTTAAAAATATGCTATTTTATCTAAATACTATAAAATAAAAAAAAAAAAGGATTGGTAACAGTGATGGAGATGACGAAAAAAGAAGAGAGTTAGAGAAATGGAAAGCATGAAGGATAGAGAGGTAGGGAGACTTTGAAATGATAGATTATGATGATAATTTATCATTTATTATATTGTCCATATATAAAATGTCTTTTTTTTTTTTTGGAAGGTATGATAGTCTTTTTAGGCTCAAATAGGAAAGAGAGATTGGTGTAAGGACGCAAATTGATAGGTCCGGGGGGACATTCTCTAGCTTCACCTCTCCTCGCCTTCGTATCTCCCCTCCAACTATAAATAGTGGATTACAAACATCTCCCTTTCCACCTCCCTCCCTTCCACCCCTCTCTGTCAATCACTTCTATCAACCAAGCATATCCTAAAGGTCATAGAATTTTTAAAAAAATACAAGATATAAAAGATTACATTTTGATAAAAGGGAAAAAGTGCTTCTAATTATTCTAATTTTAATGGTTGATAACATTAACTCTTAACACTCCTTACTTTTTCTCGATGTGGTGTTCGCTTTTAAATAATCGTGGCATTGTAAATGACAGAGTTAGCTTTTTATTTCAGTGCACAAACTTTTTTTATTTCTTGAAATTAATAACAACAAAACATTGTATGGTTTTCAAGAACTACCAAATATACATATTTATAAAGAAGAATCATAAAATAGTATAATAATTTATGATGAGTTTTTATACCTTAAAAAGTGTTGCATAATATAGATTTTAGTTCGGGCACATTTAAATATAACTATTTTCAAGTGTGGACAGAAAGGAAGAATCATAAAATTTTAAAGGAAAATTTTTTAGTATTTAAAAGTTCAGTTGGGGGGGGGGGGGGGGGGCTCCGAATTTTTATCTCCCTCAACTCCTGGACGTTGTATTACCATAATAACCCTACCAATTCAGAGCTTTATCGTGTTATCCTCTTATTATTAAACAATAATACTAAAATATATCAACAATATTAAACATCACACATTTAATAAAGAGCAAGTTTATTTATAGAATAATATAAAATTCACAAATGGGATTCACATTTGATTATTAGTTATGGTACTGTTTAATATTATTAATATTTTAAAATATTTTTCTATTACTAAATATATTACATGCGCAGAAATAAATAAATAAATAAATAAATATATATATATATATATATATATATGCACACACACGGATTTAAGCATGTGGTGCCTGCCCGCTTGTGAAAGGATGTCCTGTGCTTGATCACGAAGCTAACACCGAATAGATTGTCCCACAACTAAAATATTGGTACGACAAAAGTAATTCATAAAATTTCCTTGCAGGACCCAATTTTGATGTAATTAATTAAGTTTTTGAAAGCATGCAACTAAAAATCACGGAGTGCATTCCTTGTTGGTGCCCCCAAATTTTCTGAATTTATAATTTAACACATCCTTACATGTTTACTTATGATTCGTTTAGAAAATACATTCGCTTCGTTATATTCTAATATAACATGAATTTGAATGTCCCTTTATATATTGTGTTTAAATGTAATGTGCGTTTTGATTGTTTACATTTGAATAGTCATTATAATGTGTATTAGTGAGAGAGATAGAGTATATGATATGATTGGTAAAAGTAGATATAAAAAATTTATAGATGAATAGTAAAAAAAAGTAAATATACTGTTCAAATATATTTTTATTATAATAAAACATATGAGATATCTAAAGATACATTACATAATATTTGGATATAATACACAACAAATTATGTTTCCAAACGTAACATTACATTTTCAAATGTACACCTATTAAAAAAACCTTTTTCCCCCCCTCAAAAGTAACTTCTTTCATTTTATTTTTTCTTGGACATACTCCATTAATATATAAGTTACCTAACTGGTTTTCTTACTTAACCTCTTATTTGATTCCTATTTTCTTATACTTTTTTTTTTTTTGCTACTCATGTACATATAGAAAGATTTGATTATTTTAGATAATTGTTAACGTCAATAACTAAAAAAAAAATTTTTTTGAGGAAAATAACTCATTAAATATTAATAGAACACGTTTGTAATGATTTATTATATGCGCACTTTACTTCTTTTTCTTGGGATTATTATGTTTGATACATCACTGAAACAAGACAATAAATTATATATGTTGCAGCAACATATATAATTGGTATTGTAATATATTAATATTTTTAAAATTCAATCTGCAATGATCACGAAAAATATTAAGGCAAGAATTTGATAGAACCTAAACAAAAAGTTAACAATGGTGAAAATTTATTTAAAAAAAAAAAAAACCTCTTATTGGTTGAATAATCATGTAATTGTAAACGACAGAGTCAGCTTTTTATTTCTGTGCACAAACTTTTTTTCTTTCGAGAAATTAATAACAACAAAACATTGTATGGTTTTCATGAACTATAAAATACATATTTATAAAGAAGAATCATAAAATAGTATAATTTTATGATGAGTTTTTATACCTTAAAAGTGTTGCATCATATAGCCTTCAGTTAGGGCACATGTAAAGATAATTATTTTCAAGTGTGGACAAAAAGGAAGAATCATAAAATTTTAAAAGAAAATTTTTAATTATTTAAAAGTTCAGTGGGGGCTCCGAATTTGTACCTCCCTCAGCCCCTGGATGTTGTATTACTTTAAAAACCAATTCAAAGCTTTATGGCGTTATCCTCTTATTATTAAACAGTAGTACTAAAAAATGTCGACAATATTAAACACCACAAATTTAATAAAGAGCAAGTTTATTATATAGAATAATATAAAATTAATAGATGGGACCCACTTTTGACTATTAATTATGGTACTGTTTAGTATTATTTATATTTTAAAATATTTTTCTAGTACTAAATATATTACATGTACAGAAATATATGTATATGCACACACACGTATATAAGCATGTGGTGCCTGCCCGCGTGTGAAAGCATGTCCTATAAATAATATATTTAACAATGGTGAATAATTATTTTAAAAAAAAACTCTTAGCTAGGGTCCGTTTCGAGCGTCCATTCTAGTTGAAGTATTCTAAAAAATTTTTGTATTTTCTCTAAATGTAAGTAAATTTTATAATTCATATTTTCAAATCTCTCTTAAAAACTTGAACTTTAAAAGTACATGATTTTCTTACTTGATCAAGTTGAAATGAGATGATTTTTTTTTTTTTTACACATTTCAATTTTTTATACCTTTTAATTATCACAATTCATTTTTAACCAAAGGCACAACTTCAAATATTTATTTATTTTTAATCAAAAGATTTCTAAAATTTCAATTGGAGTGTATATTCCAAACTCCCCATTAAAAATAAAATATAATCCTAACTCCGTGATATCACATGTTCAGAGGTACCAATACGTCTCAGTACCCCTGCATATTTCCCCTGTCATATGGGATTGTTTTTTTCTACTTGTAGTACTTGACCAAGTTCTACAAGTCTCAGAATGTTCCCCTTTCTTGTTTTTACTAGTTGAAACACGCACTCTACGTGTGTAAAATAATATATTATTTAAATGATATTAGAATTTAAAGAAAAAATATAAAGATAAAAAATAAAAAAGCACAAAACAAAAAACAAGGAAAAGAAATTAAAGATAGATCGAAACTCCTTTGTGAAAGAGAAGAAGAGAAGGGGGAAAAAAAAAAAAGATTGATCGAAACTCCCTTATGGAATTCTAAAAAAATAAAACCTTTGACAAAATTCTTTTTAACAATTACAGAACTAGGACAAAACTTCTTCGCAACTCCCTTATACGAAACTTAAAAAAAAACTCAAAAAAAAAAAAAAACATATTATTCTTGTAATATATAATAGGTTATTTTTAACTAAATAGTAAAATATGGATATTTCATAAAAGGCTCCAGCTTTCTTTTTGTTGCCTGTGGCCTCATATTTGTTGGTTTTATGTATCCTTGTTTCTTGAGAATTCTCGTTTAAAAAAGGAAAGTGAATCATTGCATGGATCCAAAAAAGAAAAAAAGGCAAAAAAAAATATGCAACTTTCAGCATGATGTCTTTTACACTTCCTTTGATAAGAATGGAAAGAAAATAAAATGGAGAGAAAACTTATTAAAGATTAAAAAATTAAAATTAAAATGATGAATAAGATGTTAATTTTCTTTCCAAACGAAACTTTAATAAATGAATGTCTTCACAAATTTTCAAAATACTAACAACTAAGTAATACAAAATTTGTTAAGCTAAGAAGACTTTTGTATTCATAAAGCAAATGTTGAGAGGCTTCTTGAAAATTACATGAAGTTTACTTGATAAGTTAAAGAATGCCTATAAATAGGCTTTGTAACCAATATTGGAAACATAAGGGAAAGAGAGAAAAATAGTTTGCTTATTTATTGTCTCTTGTTATATTTTCTATTTCTCTGCTTCATTATTATTTCCTATAATATTATAACACATTAGCATGAGTCTCTATGTCTTTTCGTATTTTTGATAAATTAAATTTATTAGATTAACGATTCTAATAGTGCTAGCTTAAAATACAATCTTTGATATGTATTTAATCTCTTAATTGTCTTCATATCTATAAGTTCTTACCATCAAATCACGCACCCAAATAACTTCTTCAAAGGTCACTATTATCTTGATATGAACATTATTTAAATATGCTGGTGACAACAACATGAACATTTGATGAAAGGTCCATCATGTAACCTCTTGGTTGTTATATGCATTTACTATCATCGTTTATTAATTCTCATATATTAATTCTCATATATTACTATAATTTATGTCATTTGCATATATAGTTTTTGATTTATATTTATTATAATACACTACTACAAAAGGTGGATTACATGACGGAGATTACACGACAGTTTCACAACACCGTCGTGTAAACAAAGGATTACATGACGGTTAAAAGAAAACCGTCGTGTAATCCGAAGTAACTGTCATGCAACCGGAGGATTACACGATGATTCTACGAGAGCCGTTGTGTAAACCCCAGGGATTACACGATGGTCCTAAGGACCGTCGTGTAATCCTTAGGTTTACACGACGGTTATTGTATAACCGTCGTGTAATCCTCCAGATTTTTATTAATCCTACAACCAGTTGCCTTCTTTTTTATCTGATATAACTATTCCGTAGCTGCGAAAAACGTTACAGAGGCCTGCGAAACCATATCTCCTCCACTGCCACGGTCCACTAAACCAACACTTTCTTATAGTAATTATTTGTAAGTAGAGATTATTACTTACTCTTCTTTTGAGTTTTTTAATTTTTATTGATAAATTATTGTAGATATCTAAAATGGTAAATTCTCATTTTTTTTCTTTTTTAAAGTATAATTTATTAAATTATTTTGAAAGCTTAATATGTTGTATGTTAAATGGAAAAATCTTGATTATTGAATGAATTGTATGATCTTTAATTTCGATTTAGGTTGGGTTCTTGGAAATGGATCGAAAATGGATGTGGGCTAATATTGACTAGAAAATATCGAGATGGTGTTGAAAA
Organism: Ficus microcarpa; assembly: GCA_025413485.1. Classification (NCBI taxonomy): domain Eukaryota; kingdom Viridiplantae; phylum Streptophyta; class Magnoliopsida; order Rosales; family Moraceae; genus Ficus; species Ficus microcarpa. The sequence continues at coordinate 10,750 of JAINRI010000097.1, forward strand.
ATTTTTCTCCTTTGCCAAAACTCACATGAAGAATGATAAGATTCGATGTCCTTGTGTGGATTGTGGAAATCATAGATCTCATTCAGTTGATGAAGTTAGAAGACATTTGCTTGCCCGTGGTATTATTTGTTCATACCAAACATGGTATTTACAAGGTGAAATTTGTTTGAATCCAACATCGAAAAACAAAGGAAAGGAACCTATTGTTGAGGAAGATGTAGGAAATAATTTGTTTGATATGGTTAATGATTTGGAAGAACAACTTGTGCATCGTCCAGAGTTATTTGATACAATGATGAATGATCCCGAGTTGCCCTTGTATGACGGGTGTAGTAAATATACGAAATTGTTGGCATTGGTCAAATTATGGAACATGAAGGCTTCGGGAGGGTGGACAAATTCTAGTTTCACGGCTCTTTTAGAATTTCTAAGAGAGGTTCTATCGGTTGATAATAAAATACTGGCTAGTATGTACGAAGTTAAGAAGACGTTGAGCACTTTGGGAATGGAATATGAAAAAATTCATGCATGTCCAAATGATTGCGCCTTTTATCGAAATGGGTATGAGGATTTGGATGAATACCCGGTTTGTAAGGAGTCAAGATGGAAGAAGGGCAAGAAGCCAATGAATGATAGCAAAGGAGTGCCAACAAAGGTGTTATGGTACATTCCTCCAGCGTCGCGTTTGCAGCGTTTATTCCGTAATGCCGATCATGCCAAGAATTTGACTTGGCACCATAATAAACATGTTGAAGATGGCATGCTTAGACATCCAGCCGATGCACCACAATGGAAGACCTTTGTTGCCGATCATCCTGAATTTAGTGCGGAACCACAGAATTTACGTCTTGGTTTGTCAGCGGACGGAATGAACCCACATGTTAATATGAGTAGTAGGCATAGTACTTGGCCCGTCATACTTGTCAATTACAATCTCCCTCCGAAATTGAGCATGAAGCAGAAGTTCTTAATGTTGACTTTATTGATATCTGGTCCTCAACAACCAGGGAATGACATTGATGTGTACTTGGCACCGTTACTCGATGATCTAAAGAGCTTATGGAAAAAGGGGATCGAAGTTAGAGATGCTTACCATTAAAAGACATTCACACTCCGTGCAATGTTGATGTGGACAATTAATGATTTTCCCGCTTATGGAAACCTATCTGGTTATTCAGTAAAGAGTTCTGTCGGTTGTCCCGTTTGTATGAAAAAAACATCTTCCATCCGGTTGAAGAATGGTAAGAAAACCGTTTACCTTGGTCATAGGAGATTCTTACCAAAAAATCATCAATACAGCAAACAAAAAAAGGCTTTCGATGGTAATACGGAAGAAAGAATCCCTCCCTGGGTTTTGAAGGGCGAAGACGTTTTCGATATGGTTAAGGATTTGAAAGTGGTGTCGAGAAAAGAAAACAGAGTAATAAGGATCCGGTGGTTAATGGACCTTGGAAAAAGCGGTCAATCTTCTACGAACTTCTATATTGGAGGACACTTTTCGTTCGTCATTGCTTGGATGTAACGCATATTAAGAAAAATGTTTGTGAATCAATAGTGAGCACGTTGCTTGGCATTCCTAATAAGAGCAAAGATGGTGAAAAGGCATGGTTGGATCTTAAGGATTTGAAGATTAGACTTAACTTGATCCCTACGAAAAGATGGAATGCCATTTACTTACCACCGGCAAAGTATACATTGTCAAGACAAGAAAAAAGAAAGTTTTGTGAGTGGCTCGCTTCTGTAAAAGTGCCCAACAAGTATTCTTCCAACTTCAAAAGGCTGGTGTCTATGAAGGATCTGAGGTTAGTTGGAATGAAAACATATGATTGTCATATCTTGATGTAACAGTTATTAACGCTTGCCTTGCGAGGAGTTTTAACGAAGGATGTGAGATTCGCAATTACCAAGTTATGCTCATTTTTCAATTCAATATGCTCCAAGGTAATTGATCCATTTACATTAGATTTGCTACAATCAGAATTGGTTAAGACATGGTGCTTGCTTGAGAAGTACTTTCCACCATCATTTTTTGATATAATGATTCATCTAACGGTGCAGTTAGTCCGGGAAGTGAAGCTATGTGGACCGGTGCATTTGAGATGGATGTTTCCTTTTAAAAGGTACATGAAAGTTTTGAAGGGTTATGTCAAGAGCCGAAATAGGCCAGAAGGATGTATAGTAGAAAGCTACATAGCGGAGGAATCGGTCGAATTTTGCTCCGAGTATTTGTCCAACGCGGAAGAGATTGGGTTGCCAAAGACTACAAATATTGAGTCGAAAGGACTATCCGTCGGCATTCCATTGTCGGTAAATCGAGGTGAATGGGAGAAAACTTGTCTTTATCCTTTACATAATAGGGTTGAAGTGGAGCCTTTTATTGATGTTCACCTACAGGAATTAAGGTATGGAAATCCAAGAAGAGGAAGAAATAAAAAGTTGTTACAAGATGAACACAATCGGACGTTTCATATGTGGATTCGAAAACATGTCTTTCAGAATGACGGCTTTTTGCAAGACTTAATGAACCTCGCTAGAGGACCGTCGACGGTTGTTACATGGTATACATCATACTTCGTTAATGGTTATACATTCTACACTCGCGAAAGAGATGAGAAGCATCCTGTTCAAAATAGTAGTGTTAGTATTCATGCTAAGGCCATGCATATTTCATTTGCAAAGGACAAGAATCCAGTCTATGGAACCATGAAGTACTTCAGTTTCATTGAACATATTTGGGAACTTGATTACTGTGGTTTTCATATAGCACTCTTTAAGTGTAAGTGGGCTGACAATAATTTTGTAAGGATCGACAGTGATGGAATCACAGTGGTGGACTTTAGATGATTGAGATACAAAAATGATCCATTCATTATAGCATCGCAAGCAATCCAAGTATTTTACACAACGGATCCCAACAATGTAGAGTTGTCCTTAGTTATGCTGATGAAGCCAAAACTGATCCATGATGGTTAAGAAGATGATGAGAAAGATTGCTCCGACATTCCATCTTTCACAAAGGGATTGCCACCGGTTGAGGAGATTAACGAATTCGATGACGATGTTTCTTACTTGCTTCGACCAGATATTGAATGGACACGTGTTGAGGAAGCAAAGAGAAAAAAGAATAAAACTTGAACATTATATCATTTATTTTTTACAACATTACTATTTTATTTTAATTCAAGATGTATTATATATATTTTTTGTTATATTAGTTGCTCTACACATATATTGAACATGGATCAATACTATAGGATGTAGGTCACTTTAACACACGGGTAACAAAACTGGCCTACATTTATACGACGGTTTTCCCACATACCGTCATTTAATACCATGATTACACGACGGTTTTTTAAAAAACCGACGTGTAATCAGTGATAATCAAGGATTTATCAGATTACACGACGGTACAAAAAACCGTCGTGTAATCATGTATTACATGACGGTTTTTTTGTGTAATACCTCAAAAATTTTGAAAATTTTGAAATTTCATTAAAAATTTCAAAATTTTTGAGGTATTACATGACAGTTTTAAAAAAAACCGTCGTGTATTGAATAATTACACGACGGTCGAAGCATTACACGACGGTCCTCAGACCGTCTGTAATATGATGTTATACGACGGTCCTCGGACCGTCATGTAACGTTACATTACACAACGGTTTGAGGACCGTTGTGTACGTGCATCGGACCGTCGTGTAATGTTACACGACGGTTAACGGTCCTAGGACCGTCGTGTAATGATACATTAAAAAACTGTCGTGTAATATATCAAAAACTTTGAAATTTTTCAAATTTCATGAAAAATTTCAATTTGAAAAATTTCAAATTTCATGCTTCGAAATCCGCACAAAAACTCATTACTTAAACACAACCTCTTCATATCCATGTCAAAGCCGCCTTCACTCTCTCTAAATTTCTCCAAATTCCTCTAAGCTTCGCCTACCCTCCGCCAAGTCCAATCAATCGCCGCCGCCACCTCTCTCTTAAATTCCAATCAAGCCACCGTTGCCGCCACCGCCATTTCGCCGCCACTGTCCAGGGCCGTCCATATTCTCTTCTTCAAATAAAAGCAAGGTGACATTTCGAAAGCTCAATTCCTCGTTTTGTAACAAAACAAGCAACACACAATACTTATTTGTATTCTTGTTTGTCTCTTAACACATATTTTACACACATTTATGTTTTGTGAATGGTTTTGGTACTTTACACATATTTATGAACATAAATTTTGTCTGCCTACAACATGCTCGATGAAATGCCGAAATGAGTATTTTTTTTGGAAAATCATATAAAACTTGATAAATATTCGTAGCATAACTATAGCAATATTACATCAAGTTCCCTATCATTAAAATTTATGAATCCACGCTAGAGAGAGGCGTGGGGGCGCTTAGCGCCCGTGAGGGGGCGCTCGGCGCCCGTTGCCGCACCCGACGCCCGTGGGTGATTGCTAAGTTTGTGTAATTTTTTTTTTTTTACAAAATTAGTACTCGATAAGTTTGTGTACATTTTTCGTTATTTTATAAAATTCATGTAATGTGTGCTTCGTAGTGAAATTAAATTTGATCTGATTATATTGGTCTGACATGTTCGAAATTTTTTAGCTTTTGTTGCAATAAATATAGGTGATTGTTGGAATAAATAATGAGCCAAAATACAATGGAACAATCCAAACAGGGACGAGCACGAAGGAGAAACCCGTTCGATCCAACTGGTGATGAAAAGCGAATGACAACTATAGTGAAACGTGTCCATATAGCAAGGAAAAAAGGTGAATGAATTGAAGTCACATTTGACAAGAAAGGACAACCGGAAGGGAAGCACAATGATGAATTGATGAGCTGGATTGGTGTGCTCGCTCGAGAGCACGTTCCAATATGGATACAAGATTGGAGATCCCGTGATTTAGACGGATTAAAAGAAATAATTTGGAAAGAAACTGTTACTTCTTTCACCGTGGATGAAAGCTTTTAGAGTCCTTGTTTAAAATCATGTGGTGAAGCTGCAAGGAATTTTCGATATGATCTTTACAAGACGTTCGTCGATGAATTTGTATCCGAAGATAGTGTGTGGAAACGGCCTCAAAAGGTTATTGACAACTACCCCAATAGAAGAAGAGGATTGGGCAAAATTTGTTCAGTATAGAACATCCGCACAATTCCAACAACTTTCGGATCGTGGCAGCGAAATAAGGACGAACAACGAATACTTATCAAGAGGAGGCCGGGACAGATATAGAAAGCTCGACTAGGAAAATGTATGTCAATAAATTTTGTTTGTTCTAAATCGTATGCCGATTCTAGAAATTATGTTCTTCATGTATACTAACGATGTTATATTACAGTTTAAGAAGACTAGAAAATGGGAAAAAAGGAGATGCTTTGTGGCTAGAACAACAGACAGGCATAGATGGAGAGTTGAAAGATCCAGCATGTAAAAATATAAGCGAGTTGATAGTAAGTTTACTAACTAACGATGAATTATTTATCACTACTATACATACTTACAACCCTTAAGCTTAAATGAATTATGTTAATTATCTTGTAGATGGAGTACAATACACAAAAGAGCCAAGGCACTTTCGAATCAGCTGGCACTAGTGATGTATTGTCTCAAGCATTATCTAGACCCGAACACAAAGGATGTATCCGTGGCCAATCAAAGTTCGTAAAGCCGTCTCAGTACTTCAACCTGGGTCAAAGTTCGAATAAAGATAATGAAGTACTATCAATGAGACGTGAAATAGAAGAATTAAAGGCGTTGGTTCGTGGTTTATGTGTGAACAAAAATGTGGAGCCGTTATTTGATCCCAACAATGTGCCAAACGTGGACCAACACAACAGCTTTAAGGCTAGTTGTTCTGTCCAAGAAAAACAACATGGAGTGTCTGATCCGACAACCGTGCCGGTCGACAGTCAAGAGTGTAAGCTCATATCTTCAATGAAGTTCATGATGGACAGTTGCTTATTGCATTTGGAAGAGCCTGGTTGGGGAGCCTTCCCATCAATACAGTGCACGGGACTCCATTGGGGGAAGGGAACGTGCGAGTATCAATCAATGTGCCAAAATTAAAAAAAGCAGCATTACCTATATCGACGGAGGAGGCAACCACTATGGAGGATTCTGTTAATGGGTTTGTTGCTTGGCCTAAATCATTAGTCGAGCTCGACACGAGTATGAACAAGGCGAGTCGAGGGCCTAGTCACGTTCCTGACCCAGCAGCTGGGAGAAAAAAACGCCAAAAACAAGTTGGAAAGAAAATGATCGACTCCCAAACTGAGATACAACAGGCTGCGCAACAACAACCTTTGTTCGAATTTAATAAAATGAACAGGGCGATGAAGCCTTTGGCTTATTATGCACATAATTCCATGTGTCAAGGTAATCAGATAGAGGTTCCAATACCATACACGATCATGGGTTTTGATATGCATGTCTTTATGAGCTTTGATGATATGTATGAGTTCATTAATTTATAAGAAATCAGTGCGAATTGTATATTAGTCTACATGAGATATGACATTCTATCTTTGAATAAATTTTTTCTGGATATTTTTCTATATGTCAGGTAGAATAACAATTTTGATACGCTTATGCAGTTATTTGGAGGAACTATGTAGGATTAACAGGCAAGTTGAGAAGTTTGTTTTTGTGTCTCCAACCTTGATCTCACCGGTGAGAATAGATACTAAAGATGCTGGCATAAGAGAGCGAGCCGACAGTCTTCTCAACTTTTTGCATGACGCACCAAAAGGATGGCTTTATCTTGTGTCACATAACAGAGGCAGACATTGGGTTTTGGGAGTCATTGACCCATGGGAGGACCTCATCCTTTATTTTGATACTCTTCGAGAGAAGAAACGAGACGATTTTATTGAGCTCATGAACATGTAAGTCAGTTTTAGTATGTTAATTTTTTATTTAATCTTAATTATATGGATCTTAATTAGTTTGAACTTTACCAATTTGCTAGGACCCTAACGGATTGGAAGATTACGGTCCGCGAAGGGATTAGAAAGAGACGAGATTGTAAAACAAAAATCTCGAACCGGCCTTGTCCTCTCCAAGAGGAAAGTGTTGAATGTGGTTATTTTATTTTAGGTTTTATGAGAGACATAGTGTTGAATGGAATTGATGTACTTAAAAGTAAAGAATTTTTCACTTGTGAGGACTTGGATTTGATTAGGGGAGAATGGTGTGGCCATGTAATGCAATTCATTAATTATGACATGTAATCTTGTAATATATAATAATTTGTATGTATTTTTACTTTGATCAATGATTGGTACGTAATATACAGGTTAGGCCACCTGTTGGAAATCAGGGAAAAAACCCCATTTTTTACAAAAAAAAATACACGACGGTTCTCGGGAGAACCGTCATGTAAATTGAACTTTACACGACGGTTCTCAGGGTGAACCATCGTGTAAAGCTCTATTTACACGACGGTTCTTCCCGGGAACCGTCGTGTAAAGCTCACTTTATACGACGGTTCTCCGGAGAACCGTCATGTAATGTTGCCAATTTGTCTACTATATTTCTCGTTTCGACGACGGTTTTTAACTGTCGTGTAACATTGAGATACCACGACGGCTTTAAAACCATCGTGGTATCTTTCACAATGCTGAATTACACAACGGTTACAGAACCGTCGTGTAAAGTTTACACAACGGTAAAAACCCGTTGTGTAAACCGCAATTTTTACTAGTGATAATCAATATCTCTGATTTTTGTGATAATTTTATGAATTTATACTTTCTGATTACATATTTTTCATTTTTTGTTTTTGCAATGTCAAATATCACAAAATTTGAGTTCGTTTTTCCCTTGATAATTCGGGCAAGACCTACTTGGCATGGATCCTTGATGCTGAAATCCATCTTGATGATACGAACCTTGAAAATACTATTAAAGAAGGAAATGAAGGAACCTTGCAGGATCGCGCAAAAGCAATGACATCCTTCGTTATCATCTCCATAAAGCATTAAAAGCTGAAAAACTTATTGTAAAAAATCTTGCCCTTTGGCAAAACCTGAAAGGATATGACCATCAAAAGACTGTATTACTCCCACACACTCACTATGAGTGGATGTACTTGCAATTGCGGATATGTAAAACGGTTAGCGAGTATAACTCTCTTATGTATAGAATTACTTCTCAATTAAAATTTTGTGGAGAAAATATTACTGACTCGGATATGTTAGAGAACATTTATATTGTACCTTTCATGCCTTGAATGTGCTCCTACATCAGCAATATAGAGTGCGTGGTTTTAAAAAAGTATTCTAAGTTGATATCATGTTTGCTTATTGCTAAATAAAATACTGAACCCTAGGTGAAAAATCATCAATCACGCCCAAACGGTTCAGCACCATTCCCTAAAGTGAATGATGCATCTTTGGAGAAGAATTCTACAACACTCCCTAAAGTGAATGATGTATCAGTTACTAATCGTCAGCGTGGACGCGGCCAAGGTCGTGGTTGTGGTCGTAATCATGTTGAACCAAAAAAAATATAAAAGAAAAATAATTAAAAAGAGAATTTTCTTTTATTAAAAAAAAAAACTATCCATTATCTACTTATTAAAAAAAAAAAAAAAAACTACCCATTATCCCTCTCTTTCCACAAAAAAAGGGATGCCACTTTACACCCAAAAAATAATAATAATAATAATAAAATAAAAAAAAATGAGGTAACGCGGGACAAATTGCTCGAGATGGAGTGTAACCTCCATTCCACCATGTGCCTACAAATAGGCAACATGACATGCAAATTTTTGGCTGGGGAGGACAACGTACACGGCAGAAAGGGAGAGAAGGAGAGGGAAAAAAAAAACAAAACAAAACAAAACAAAAGCAAGGCAAAGAAGGGAGGACAACAAAGTGCACTGCAAAGTGAGAGGAAAAAGAGAGAGAGAGAGAGAGAGAATTGTGTACTTGAAGTACGGAAGAAAAAAAAAACGTGCATTCATTCTTCCTAAATTTCATACTGTTTTCTGACAATCTTGTTTCTTTTGATATATGCAGAAAAGATGAATCCAGGTAAACCATCTCTCCAAAATGTACGACTCTCGTAAGCATCCTAGTCGTGTGGGACTGGTCGGACTAGGAGGCAAATCTCATAAACACCCTTATGGTGTGAGACTCGTTGGATCATAAACACCCCCTGATGGTGTGGGACGTTTTGGGCAACATCTCTTTCAAAAATTAGCAAATCTCATAAACACTTAAAAAACGTGGGAATTGTGGTTGGCATATCCTATGTTGTCATTGAGACTAGGATTTCTTTTTAGAAATTCATGAAAGTTGAAATCTTTGTCTAACTATAAAGTCCCATGTGAACTCTGGGTATGGGGCTTCAATGTGTTGTTATTTTGTCCATGAGAACACAACACTTTGCTTTGAGAATAAAAATACCCACATGCATACCAAGTTATAAACGAATGAACCTAAAAAAAAAAAAAAAATGTCCGATACACACTTCCATGATTCGCAGTAAAGGAAAAACGTATATATTTTTACATGCAGCATGTATTACGTGTTACATAATATCCAAGAAAAAAAAATTATAAAACGAGAAAGGATATTCTAGTAATTTGGACATGATTGCATATATATATATATATATATATATATATATGTGGATACATCATGTGTACACCACGGTTACAGTGCCGTATGGACTTCAGAAGAGAGAGAGAGAGAGAGAGAGAGAGAGAGAGAGAGAGAGCCCGGTATAGACTTACACATACCTGTATGCTGGAAAACGTTCTACACACGTACATATGGTGTTGCCAATATGTACTAGGAAAATTATAACAAATAATATATTTTATAAGTACTTTTAAATTTTATAGTATATTTTTTAAAAGATGATAAATTATAGCATATATTTTTAGTAAATCTTTATATTTTCTGGAATTTTTTTTTAAAAAAATTCAGATTTACAATTAATTTTTAACAATATTTATGTGTATAATTTCATGTTAGAAAGAGAAGAGGAAATGCGGTTTTTTTTATTTAAATATTATGTTATCATAAATTTGATTATGCTATTTATTACAATATTTAAAATTATATGCTATAATTTACTATTACTCTCTTGAAAAATGTAACTTTGCTCTTTTTCCGATGTATTCATGAATATATATATATATATGCGTACATATATATATATGCGTACGTACATCTAAATTATTTTTGGATTCCATTAGAATCCATTTTGCATTATCAGATTATGATAAAATCTATTTTGGATTATGATAGAATCTATTTTGCATTTTATCAAAAATTATTTTTGCATTATATTAGAATCGGTTTTTTCTTCTCGGATTATGATAAAATCCATTTTGGATTATGATGCAATCCATTTTACATATCATAATCTGTTTTGCCTTCTTGGATTCGTTTTGCATTATATCAAAATTTGTTTTGGATTTTCAGAATCTGATAGAATCCAAAAATCAGAATCTATCCCATGATCGACACCGGAGACTAGAGACCGGCGATCCACCACCGCCGGATATACCTGGTCATCTTTATTGAAATACAAAAAATATATATATATGTCAGAATCCATTTATGATTCCAACAAAGTTTCATCAATGACCGGAATCGAAAATGTCCGACCATATATATTGAAATCCAAAAAAATTCTATTTTCAGTCACAATCCATTTTGGATTCTAACAAAATCTCTCCAACGACCTGTGGCTAGCCACCGATTGTCGACAACCAGCAAATGGAATCGAAAATATATAAAAAAATATTCGAATTTATAAAAAAGAGAAGAAAAGAAAGAGATAGGGATATTTTTATCTATTTACTATTTTTTTTCAGTTAATTATTTAATTAAATATTATAAAATAATAAAATTATCAATTTTATTATTACAGAGGGTAAAATTATAATAAGGTCCGATGGCATGCAAATTTATACACACACGGATGCATGTGTTCATTTCCACAGGCAAGACCAGGCCCAACAATTAAAAACATACTGGGCTAGAGACCCCAAACAAGCCCATTGATGTCTAAAGTAGACTAGTAAGCTGTCAGGTTACGGAAAAGTAAACTGTCTTGTCATCTCAACCCCAAAAAAAATTCCAAAAGGCCTAAGCTACTCCAAGAAGGCCTAGACTCCAAATAGGCCCAAACAAGGTAGTAAACTACATCGGAAAACTGTTGGGGTACTATGCAAATACATAAAAAAGAAAGGAAGAAAGCAATGTAATAAGTTTAAAGACTATTACACTAATATGACATAAAAAGTTAATACTAAATCAATATGACACAAAATTTGTGTTGTTCAAAAGTAGATAATTTGTTTCATGTTGGTCAATAAATGAAAAAAATATAGTTAGTTAGGTAATTTTCTTATATCCCCAAGCAACAAGCTTAACTCTTATTTCAAGAAAGCAAACAATGATGCCAATCAAAGGGCTATTTACATATATGTCTAAATTAAATGTGTTGATTTGAAATATGTCTATTTTTTCTTTTAATTACGTAAACATCTTTTAAAAATAACTATAAAGATAATACTACCCTTCATAAAGAATGAATAATAACAAATAAAGAAATTACAAAAACGGAAACAAAAAAAAAAAAAAAAGAATCTAAGATGTTTTAATGGAAATGCTAAAACAAATTATATAAAAGGGAAATGCAATTTTTATTTATTTATTTATTGTAAAGAAGGTGTAAACCTTCATAATAAACAAAAAAAGACATACTTTCTCAAAATCAGTTTTAACATTAATGAGAATGAGCTAAATAAAAAAAAATGAACATTTAAAAAAAAATTTCATATAATGAATCAGTCTTTATCATAAAGTTATGTTCGATATAAAAAAAGGGCTTTATCATAAAAATTTCGCTATTATTTGTTGTGTTATCCTTCAATTTGTTTGGTTGAGGCATAAATGACAACCATATGATTTGTAATGGATTACATAAATAAATAGGTTTTTACATATTTCTTTGTTAAAAAATAAACATATACGAAAAATTGTTACAAAACAGACATATTTTGAAACAAAACTCTAAAAATGAACTTTTTGTGTGATTATTTCGTGAATCAAATTCAAACTTTAAATACTTGAACTACGATGACTTGATTTGTATATAGATACCTGGGTAACCTAGTCACAAAAAAAAAAAAAAAAAAAAGGTCTAGTCATAAATTTTAAATCAAATTTCAAATATGTACTTTTAATTCCTAGTAAGGTTATATATATCGAGGAATTATCTAAAGAGTAATTGGCCTAAATAATCCATAACCATTTTTAAAGGTGATAGTTTGGTGTTTTTTTTTTTTTTTTTTTTTTTTTTTTTTTGCCAAGACCTTAAACTTCTTTTTTCTTTGTCATTTCAATCATTTCGGCCAAAAAATTAACGGATTGATAACATGAGGAGCATGCTTCATGGTTTTTGAAGGTCAAATAGGTAATTTCATCAAAATTTTGAGAAATTAGGGTTTCCTTATAGTAAAGGGTTAGGGAAGGGAACGCCCAAGCCGGAAAGGGGCCAAACCAAGTTGCGCCGGGGGGGGGGGGGGGGGGAGGGGTTGGCGTCGAACCCAGTCACTGGGGTTGGAGGCCAAAAAGGGCCGAAGGGGGTCAAACCCAATCGGAGGAGGGGGGGCACTAGACCCAATCACGGAGGGAAGGGGGTTAGAGAAGGCTAGAGGGGGCCGAATCTAGTCGCGGGGGGGGGGGGTGGGCGGGAGGCCGGAGAGGGCCAAACCCCAATCGCAAGAGGGGGTAGGCCGAACCTAGTCGGGGGGAGGGGGTGGGGGGAAGGACTTTTGAGAGATTATAGGGTATTTTGATCATTTTATTACTATAAAATGATCATTTGAGTAACATTCCGTTAGAAATTTAATGGAGTTTGACGAACATGACTGAAACGGCTAGAAAAATAAAAGTTTAGGGTCATCTCGATTAAAAAAAAAAACACAAAAACAAAACAAAAAACAAAAAAAGGAGAACAAGGAACAAACTATCACCTTTGGAAGAGTTCATGGACTATTTAGGCCAAATACTCTTAATCTAAATTTAAAATTCAAAACAATCAAGTGAAATTTCTCAAAAGTCTAAACCAGAGCATTCACTTTAAAAGTCAAAAATCAAAATCACGATTCCAAATCAAATTTCAAAAGTCCGTTAAATTTCTCATTAGGCCATACACTGGGATATTATCTAAAAACATATTAAAACTAAAGAATTATGGAGACTTGATTCAACAAACGGATACGTAGGTAACCTAGTTACAAAAAACTAGGTGCAGTCACAAATCCAAATTCCAAATTCTAATGTCAAATTCCAATTCAAAAATTCCAAATTCCAAATTCCAAATTTTAAATCCCAAATCCAATTCCAAAATGTTCCTTTCAATTCCTCGTAAAGTCATTTGAAATAACATGTCTCTTTTTGGTATGATTTTTCAGCTTTGAGCTTCGTGCCCACACAGTTTTGCTCTTGAACTTAACTTCAAAATGCCTCATATCATTAAGAGGTGGTCTCGTTACTTATGAATCATCACCTACATCCATTCGCAAGTAATATGAGACTGAACAACTTATCTTTTTTCTTGTAGGGACTGATGACTGTTATAATCACCCCTCATTTGGGGGCATAATGTCTTAGTTAGCCACATTTCCGGTTGAGTATAGGCTCTGATATCATTTGTAACGACCCATGCTTTTCTTTGGTATAATATTGTCTGCTTTGGACATTATGCCCACATGGTTTTGCTCTTGAGCTTAACCCCAAAAATATTCATACCATTAGAAGGTGGTTTCTTTATTTATGAATTATCACTTACATCCATTCCAAAGTGATATAGGACTACACAGATTACATTTTTCCTTGTAGGGATTGATCATTGACACTACTACACTAGGGAATTATTCCAACACCAAAAAAAAAAAAAAAAAAAAAAAAAAAAAAAAAAAAACTCAAATCTTTCGAGCTATAAGTGGTTCAATCCCTCAACGGGGTATGTGGGGAACTCGGCAAAATCCTCAAGCTCAGCTACAATTTCAAACCAATTCCCCTTTCCAATTAAAAACAACACAAGTAATTACCACATTATCATAATCGGAATCAAAAGGTTTTCCCTTGTACAATGGAAGGTAATTAAGAGCTTATTCTTACAATCTTGAATGGATCGAACTTAAAAATAATTAACTCATATGTTACGAAATCCTAACATAGGTGAAATTATGTTGTGTGTAGAATTTTGAGGATCAAATTCCAACCAAGAAGCAGAAGGGCAAAATTGATGCCTATAGAAATTCCTAATCATCACACCAGCAATTAAATCATCACCACTTTTATATATTCGTAAAATCTTGTCAAATTGAAATTACTGTCTCGACTCAACCTTTTTACTCGGAACAATTTACGACTTAGTTTCAATAATGTACAATCAACTTTTTTTTTTTTTTTATGATGTGTATCATTTATGCTATATATAAACGTATATAGCATAAATTTGGAGGCAGATTTTATCAACAACTTTAGGTTCTTTTTCTCATTTATATATTTTAAAAATATTTCAAGCGCTAAATACAGGTTGAAGTACATTGTAATCTGATTGCAAAGAAAGAGCTAGGGAATGGGCTTGTTGTGCCTCGCTAACAGGGGAAGGAATGTCCTCAATCTTTCTCCTTGGTTTAACCCATCTCCCATGAGCATTACAAACCAATCCCTTGTTCGCCAATTGGTACCAACTCTGCGGGATTCTGAGCTTATCAACTAACATATCACATGCCTTGTTCACTAAAGCTACATCTCTCCTCGCATTGTTCCGGAATGTCGTTGTTGTACTTAGAAACCCGTCCACAAGATGCAGGTACGTCTCCAAGCTATGAAACCCGATCAGATTGAAGCCGTGCTTCAAATAAGGCGATGACCGAACATCGAGTTTCAGCTCAGCCCCGACATGGGTGTATATCCATTCCAATGTCCCCGTGATCTCATCAAACTTCTGCAAACTCTCGTTCAAAACTAGTCCCGGCATTCGATGGACTATGTCTTGCTTGACTGTCACTCTCAATGTCTTGACACCCATTTGGTGCAGCTCGTCTCTGAAGGCGATGTTCCCAACTCTCGGCGCACCAAAGGAGATTACGCTGATGGGAAGGCCAGGAAAAGTGTGTGCAGCCTCATAAGCGTTGAGCAAAGCGAGCGCACCGCCGAGGCTATGCCCTGTGATTGTAAGGCTAACTTCTTCACCCTTTTCTCTATACATCTCCACAAGCCTCGTCACTTCCTTCATGACTTGCTCCGAGGCACTTGACTTGTTGTATCTCGTCGACTCGCACTTAGACGTGTAGATGCTCAAGAACCCATGTTCAACTTTAGCATCATCAATCCCAATCGGCTCCAACTTCCTCTGAAGATCCTCGTACCACTCGGACGGAGCCACTGTTCCCCGCCACGCTACAACAATATCTCTCCTCCCGAGCCTTCGTGTCTCCTCGTCATCGCTCACCGCGACGTAGCCCATCCAGTTGGAGTCTTTGCTCCACGAATCCACCAGATGGGACCTCTCCAGCCAGCGGGGGACATCTATTTGGGACATGGCGTAGATGTACTTGCTGACATTATACCCGTTCTTTCTCAGACCCAATTTATCAAACAGTTTACGTGCATTATACCTGCAGCTCCCGCAGTACTCCGAAAAGGAATCGAAATCGAAAGCGTCGTAAGTCGACTGCGCAAATTCACCATATTTAACAATCTCTCGCCGCAGCCAAGGATCAAGCGGGTCAAGAAGATTCTCCCAACCGTTTGATCCATGAATTTCCCGCCATTTTTCGGCGATCACCTCCTTCGGAGACATCGTCGGAGTCGAATGTTTTTCTTCGACATCAACAATGTTAGAGTTCCAATTGGAGAAGTAGCCGTGAACGTTTTGTTTTGAAGGAGCTTCTATGTGGAGGTGAAGGAGATTCGAGAGCGACTCGGCCAAGCGGGTGGCTGTGTTCGTTAATGGCGGCCTTTTCGTTTGTGGGCAGTGGTCGACGACGGTTTCTTGGTGGGCACGGATCGAGAAACGACGCCGTTGGCTCAAAACGACACCGTTCGTCGCCGGAAAATTGCCGTGCACCATTGTAGACAGAGACATGTTTAGTAGTTCAAAATTGCCTACCAAATGACTGATGAAATGCTTGAGAAAAAGCTTTTGTGGTCGTTAGTTAAGATTCAAGAATTTGGTGAAGAAAAAGAATAAAGGAGAGACAGGTATATATAGAGAGAGAACCGAGACTAGTATGCTTATGATAAAGAATGTCTCACGCGGATATTGCACGTTTGACTAGAACCGAGACAAGTATATTTTTTTGGACCTTGTCCTGCAAAATGGGATCATAGTTACGTGTAAATTTTATTAAAATAATTTTAGGATTAGGCATCAAATGTGTTTAATAATATGTACATGTGTTTTTCAAGTTTTACCCTTGTTATAGATGAAATTCTCCAAATTGCCACTTGAAGTTGCATGAAATAGAGATTTACATTCCATTTAGGCATAGTATGTATGTAGGACTTATTTGCGTATATATGACTTTCTTATCATTGGAAAGAACCGTTTTTATAATGAGATCTCATGTCCTGGATTTTCTATTTCAATAATATCATTTCATAACATCTAAATTTAAAATTTTAACCACATAAAAAAATACTACATATTAATAATTATTGAACAAATTAATAAGTTATCAAAACATTATTAAGTGAATAACCTTTGAGATAGGAAATTAAAACAAGAGATATGGATTCACTCCTAAGAAATAGAAGTATTTAAAGTAATAATAACTTAAGTTTATAATATAACTAAGCATGTACTTAGGCCATGAGTTTAAACTCATGATCCACAATTCAAATTTAGCAATAACCCATTTTTGGGAGACATCCACCTCCCTTAGATTATCTTGGCATTCTAACATCTACCCTTATAACTTATTATTTCTTTAGTAACAAAAAATTACAAGAGGTTGGATCTGTGAATCAATTTCCACAGTGCTGTGATTGAAGTGAGAAATATTATGTTACACTTTTTTTTTTTTTTGGAGGTTGTCTTCAATTAGATTCCAGGTAAAGGTCATTCAATAAATCTTGAAGTAGGTGAAATATTGACCTACTTTTGATATGTAAAAAGGTAAATTGCTCATTTAGTCTCTAAACTCTTAACATTAAGTAATTTTAATCCCTGAATTTTTTTTTTTTTTTTTGAGGTTGTCTTCAATTAAATTCCAAGTAAAGGTCATTCAATAAATCTTGAAGTAGGTGAAACATTGACCTACTTTTGATATGTAAAAAGGTAAATTGTTCATTTAGTCTCTAAACTCTTAACATTAAGTAATTTTAATCCCTGAATTTTTTTTTTTATCACTGGAGTACCCTAAAACTATTAAAATGCTGATACACTAGTTATTTTCGTTCATTTTTTTAATGAAATCTATTTATAATTTGGTCAGAAAGTAACGTTAACTTCAGATTCTATCAAAAAATAAACGATAATAGTTTATGATCATTCTAGTTACGAAAGAGAATACTCTTAAACTATTAAAATGTTGCTACAGTAATTGTTTTTGTTAATTTTTAAACGAAATCTGTTAGTAATTTGGTCAAAAAATAATGTTAACTAATGGATTCCATCTAAAAATTAACATAAAGACTATTGTAGTAATATATTGTAGTAATATATATATATATGTATTATATAAACATGGAGAGATTTACTGAAGTATGAATTACTCTACTTAGGTAAATATTTCCAAAATAACATGATTGTATGGATTAATTTTCAATAGAAAAAAAAAATCTTAATTTAGACATGTGTCGATATATATAGTGACTTCATATACTGATCTAATAGCACAATTATTTTTAGAACCAAATGGACTTACCCTATCAATATAATAGTATTTCTTCATGTGTCGCAATTTTGAGAAGGAAAAAAAAAAAAAAAAAGAACCATACATAACAAAAAGCCCAAAATATCATATAATTTGGATTAATTATGGCAAAACCAATTATTTCCTCGAAATGGCATTTCAGGTAATAAGAGTTCCGAAAGAGGAGTTTAACGTAATATCGGGAACTAAATTATTCTCCAAATGACAACCGGACAAAAGAGCTAAAATTAGAAGGAGGACTATGATTTTTCTACAAAGCTGACGAATAATTAAAACTTTTTGACTTTCAACACGACAAAACCACTTCCCCATGTTTTTCCATCCAAACGTGTAGCACGCACATCAACGAACATTCAACTCCACAAAAATGAAAAATAAATATAAAAAAACATCCAATTCTTGTTAGTCACTTTAGTCTTCTCCTTCTGCATGCTACACATGAACCATTCTCGTGTTTGTTTTTCCAAGTTTAATAGTCAAATAACTTTTTTCCCAGCCAAAAACAAAAAGTGTCAAAGAGCTTTTTATAATAATCAGTTGTATTCACGTGACAATCACATAATAAGTAAAGAAGGCATGATCAAAAATGATATTAAATTTTTTAAATTTAGATAAGATGTTTTTTTTTTACTCGACCAAAAAACGAAAAAAAAAAAAGTGGTATCCTCGTGTTCCCAACTCAGCATCATTTGCACCATTAATAGAAGGGATGGTGAGGATTTTAGCCCTAGGCATACATCAGCTAAAATGCTGTTCAGGCTTATGGAGTCCATGTATATCAAAGGTAGATTCTAAGATACGATGTATGACTCGAACCCTTTAATCTGATAGAACTAAAAGCCCCATACATGACCTCCTTATGCCATATCATGACCAGCGATGCTAAAGAGCTTTTATATCAATATATAAATAAATATATTTATATGTAAGGTCTCAAACATGATAATCATAACAGTATAATAATATAATATAAAATAAATAACATGTAACATTAAGATTATTTATGCACACTCCAAATAATACAATATTATATATGTATAGAAAGTTACAAAAACAATTATATATAAATTAATTAGTAATTATATGTATCTAAAACAAAAATTAGATCCGTTAAATTTGTATGATCACTGACCAAGCCTACACGTTAATCGTTATGTTCAGATTGCGAAGGTGAGACACAAAACGGACATATCATTACATGAATGTGATGCTAGTTGTTGTTCTTACTGATTTTAAATTGCAAATTAAGTCCGTGGCTTATCAGTCACTCTAAGTTTTATAATAAAAAATATCAAATGAAATAATTAACTATTCGAATGACACAGTCAGTCCAGTTAATAAATTTCAAATATATGGTACAATAAATTTCCACGAAGTGTACCACAACATAAGGATTTATTCTTAATTAAGCACTTTTTAGTCAAACCAATGTGAAAGGAGGGCTTGGGTTATACTGTTCAAGGGCTCAATTCACACCGGTCTAAACTGCTGAATTTCCTATGAATTGAAGCCTCTGAGATTTTTATAATTAAACAAAGACAAATTTATGTCCTAGGTCGCATGATAACTGTTACATCAAGTATAAAATCAAATTCTAGTTTTCATGGGTAAGAAAGAGAACATTTTGCAATGTGTAATTAATTCTGCAAAAATTTTATTTTGTTACACAATTGACACATGATTACTTCTGTTAAATTACGTAAATCCTTTGTTAATTTTAGTATAATCGATCAAAATTGTCAAAAATAAAAATAAAAGTTCAGAAATTAATCTATCAAAATTAAAAGTCCAGAAAACATAAAATACTTATAATTCGAGGACTAATATTGTTAATTACACGTTTTTTTTTTTTAGAGTGTTAGATATGTCAAGTTTATTATTATCATGTTTTTATACGATAAATTATTTAATTGATCGAGTATATCGTGTTAGCGTACTTGTATTGAATATTCATGCAAAAATTTGTCTAACATTTGGATATGATTTGTTCACATCAACTCTTTGTAATCTATCTATTCTCGTTCCTAACGTATATAAATTGTTTAGTTGACTAATTAGCACCAAAAAAAAAAAAAAAGTTGTTTTGGTCAAAGGTAATAGGTTTCAAGTGAGGAGGTTTCTTCGCTAGTGGGAAGATATTACCTGTAAACTAAAGCTTTTTTTTTTTTTTTTTTTTTGGAATTCGTAAACTAAAGCTTTTACGTTGTTAATGACATGATTTTTTTTTTTTCCCAATGAAATTAGAGATAACAACTTGTAGAATGTGACAGTGATAATTGGCTTGAAAACTTGATATCTGAGAATCTCGTTTATAAATTT
>JAINRI010000098.1:0-36299 GCA_025413485.1 Ficus microcarpa
GCAATGACGGAATAGCAAAGGACAATGGTGATGATAAGCATGTCACCAGGAACTCTGGTCCCGTATCCAAGATCTCCTGGAGTCCAAGCTGCTTTTACCTCATCTTCTGTCTTACAAAGATATTTTCTCTTGATATGGAAGATAATGAGAGGAACTAATCGGGACAGTTCAAGCCCATAGCCGACAAAAAACCTGACAGACCAATAAAATTATCAGATTTCTGTTCACCCGAGGCAATGTCAAAATAACTCGGAACCGATATGGAAATAAACCATGAAAATGGAAACTGTATCTTACTTGAGAGCCACAAAGGTGAGGAAAAATGTAGCATTTTCTGGGATGCTATTTCCCAGGATACGGACGATGGAGCCCGGCTCCTTCTGAATGGCCTTGAATGAACTGAACAAAGTTCCACCCACCGTGACTCCAATGAACACGTTCAACACCGAGAAGTAGAAATACTTCCCTGAAGCAGCCCTTACGGCATGGCTCTCAGATGGAATTCCTTCGGTCTTGGATAGAAACAAAAGAAATTTGGGCAACAAGGCTAAAAAGATAATGAGTGCGATCTGCGGGAGATAAGCTTCCAGCACTGTCCTTACTGCTTTCTCGTCCAATATCACCTTCAAAAACGGCATAAGTTTCCTCAAGTTCTTTAATGTCGTGAATGCAGATATAATCCCGATAGGAATCATGTAGAAAAATATGGTCAGCGCCACCACGATGTACACGACATACTGCCGCCCTTGCCTCTCGAGGAACTTGATTTTAAGGTTGGACCATATTATTTGGCGAGGCTCGGGAGCATCAATGACCGTCCAATTGTCGACGATTTGGGCATGTAGACTCTGAGCTGCAGAGGCTGCAGCTACTCTGGTTGTGAAGAAAACCAGCGCGGCGGCCAATTGTTTCTCCCTCAGAGTACTTTTTTGTTCAGCTTCCAGCTTTGGGGTTAGTTCGTGAATCTTGTCGTTGTAGAATTCTATGCTATCTACGCTCTTTCCGGTTAAACCAAGACAGCCAGTTTTGTGGGTCGGTCTCGTTCCTTCCGGCTTGCCTGTTGCTTTCGAATTGGCATATATTGCTTCAGCGCGTGCGAGCTTCTTCTTGTAGCCGTCTAACTCTTGATAAATTTTGTTCACCTATGTAAGAAACAAACTCAACATAAGTCGAAAAGAAACGACCAAATTGTCCGTAAAAACCAAAGAAAAGGAAAACAAGAAATGGAGACAAGTGACAACAGCATAGACACCAGTAAAACGAAAACGAAAACGAAAAACACACCTCTTTGTTGTCTGTGACCAACATCGATCTGTAAAACGTATCGGGGTAGATGGTTTTAAAGTACGTATCGACCTGTTCTTTTCTGGTTTGCCCTTCGGGTACAGGAGGTATGTCTCTAACAAGAATCGCGTATTGTTCGGGCTTCAACCCCGGGGATATCAATGCATTAGCTCTCAACGCGGAGACATGCTTATACGCCTTCCACAACAGGACATAAGTAACGAAAGAAACCCAGTAGACGGCAAGCAAAAACGCCCACAACCTTGGACTCTGTTTCTGTACTTGGGAAGAAACAAATATATATATAAATACACCAAAAAGTTTGAAATCAAGGTTTGGTGAGCTAAATTAGAAATGTCATAGGAAATGCCATAAAAACCACTAGCTCCAGATGCAGAAAACTTCCTCATTCAAGATAAATTAACTGTTATTTACCTGAATATTTGCCATGGATAACTTGTCAAGGTCAGTGAAGGTCTTATTTTTTGCCTCACCGGACGCCACCACCTTCCGCAATTCATGATCGGTGGCCGCAATTGGCAGGAGAGCTGGTAGCAGAACTAAGCCAGAGATAACCAATATTCCCAGCACTGGCCACATCAATCAGAGGAAAAAATTAGAATTCACTTGAAAATTTGTACATTTTATTAGAAGCACATGATTTGCAGATTCGTCAATGGACAAAACAATCATAAAAATATTTAGGGAAATAAAACTCCACTTAATATAATTCGACACAAAAAGCTTATCAAGCTAAAAATTAGATTTGTTCTTAACCAAATTGGTAAGATTTTTCCTCATCCACGGAGTTGAGCAACATTCAATTATATTAAAAGATTGATGTCCACAACACTACAAAACAAAAACAAAATTACTTAAGAAAATCAACCGCAATTGGTCAGTTACAGAAAGAGATGACTTTCTATTCCCACATATATAACATCAAGACTAATATCGTACAGCACTAACATTTTTTATACAGATTGTTACATGTGCCGGACCTGTAACTATTAAAATAAGCCCAAAAATCAATAATTTTCCGTCGTACAAAACAAACCCAGAAAGTTTTTTTTTTTTTTTTTCCATAAATAAATTCTTAAAATTTTCTTAAAAGAGATGGGATAAAATAAAAACAAAAAAGCGAATCCTTTCAAATTCTCCATACAAGTAATACCTCTTCTTATCAAACAACCTTAAAAAAGAAAGTAAATATTTAAAAAAAAAAAAAAAACTAACGTTAAAAGACAGAGAGAGAAGAGAAGGAACCAACCAGTGCTGAGGAAGACAAAGTAGACGGCGGTGTCGACGCCGGACATGGAGATGACGTCCTGCTCGGTGGAGGAGAGAGCCTCCTGGATCCACGACTTGGACCCGTTTTCATTCGGATCCAGGCCCCTGAGGATCCGGTTCGGGTAGTAAACGACGGCGTTTCCGGGCTTCTTGGAGAGCCATACGTAGAGCAGAACCAAAACGACGAAGATCAAGAACGACGTCCCCACGGACGTCACGAAGGAGCTGAAATCCATCTGGGTTTTCTAGAGAGAGAAAGTGGAGTGAGAGAGAGACGTTAAAGGATCGAGGGCATGTAAAGGAGGAAGAAGAGGAAGAGATAAAAGTAACCGTTGAGGAGAGAGAAGGGTATTAAAGGCAGTAGTAATGCGTGTGAAAGAAGAGGGAAAAGAGTGTCTGTTTGTGTGTGTGTGAGCTTTAAGACGAAAGAAAATGATTGATTTGATTTCTTGGGAACGGAAGGTAGTTGGGATGTTACTTTGCAGCTTAGAGAGAGAGAGAGAGAGAGGAGAGAGAGAGAGAGAAACAAAACAACGGAAAAGAACATAGCCAATGCCCATTTGTTTGTTGGAAGAACGTCGCACAGAGCTAGAGAGAGAAAGAGAGGAGAGAAAATATCTGTGTGCCGTGTTTGGGAGCTTGGATTAGCTGGCTGGTGGGGTTTTTTTGCTTCTGCCTTTTTCCCTGCTTTAGAGGGTTTATTTATTTATTTATTTTATATAGTTTTGTTGTATTCTTTGATGCCTTGAAGAGATGGCCAACGGTCTCGCGGAGGAGACCTTGATAGAGACAAAAATATATTTATATACTGAGGTTTTGATTGATATTTTAATTTAATTTTAGTTTTTTTTAAATCATTAAAAATTATTTATAATTTTTAAAAATTTAATAAATTTCAACTTTTAAAATTTTCATATTTAACCGACGAACTAAACACAAACTTTTATTTGTGTTGATTCAAATTACATGTTTCATATGACATATTTTTTAACAATATTTTAATAACTTATCTAAGAATTTAATCATTTAATAATTACTAAACATAATTTTAGTACTACAGTTAAAATCCAAAAAATTCTACTCATCTTTTTTTTTTCCCCTCTAAAAAATCAATCAGTTTTTTAACTAATTTTTAAAAAGTCAAACAATTTCAATTCAAAATTTTCAACTTAAGTCTACTAATCAAACACATGTTTAATATTGAAATTTAAGTAATTAAGGGTCCGTTTGGTGGAGTAGTTTGAGTTGAGATTTTTAAGTTTCAATAATAAATTTTTTTGAATTTTCAGAAAAGACAAAAATTTTTTTGGGAAAAAGACAAAAAAAATTTTAAGATGAGTATTTTGAGTGGTTGAACCAAACAAAGCATAAATTAGCCGTTGAACTAGTATTGAGGGATAGTCAATAAAACAAAGAAACAAGATAGCATGTCTCAACTCAAAAATACTAAGATTAATGGCATTCACTATATCCCTTAATATTCGATGTTTTGACAAGTTGTATAATAAACTTTTTAAATTTTGATAATTAACCAGTTAATTTTGTCAAACAGTTACAATGTGATCCAATTGATAATACTGTTTAAAATTATTGGCATTAAAAAGAGGGTTACTTGTCAATGTGAAAAATATAAAGTAATAGTTTACTAAAGCACAAAAATTCAGGGAGTAAAGTGCTAAAAATGTGAAGCGTTTGTGAGTATTTCAATCATCATTCATCGTTTTGGGCAACCTCATAAAGTTTTTATTGTATTGTAACTGTTTGATAAATCTAAGGGTTAATTTAAAATTAAAAATATGGTGGATAATTTACCACAACCAAATAATAATAATAATAATAATAATAATCATCGTAGGGAGAATAACTAAAAAGCCAAATTAAATGATATGTATTTGTTCGGATGAATGGGTTGGCAATAATGGGTGACTTTTCTAGTTTCTCTCTTTTGTCTACTTAGGTTCAATTCTCATTTATCTCTTCTTAGGCTTCGCTTCAGTTTCAACTGTTGAGTATTGTTTAGTGATTACAAGATAGACCCAGAATAACCAAATGACATAAACTTGTATAAATAACATGTCTTCTTATCGTACGGAGAGAAAAGGATTTTTGCCGTGAAGTTAATAACCTGAAAATGATGATATTACCCCCACATCCTTTCATTCACAAAAAATTAAAAAATGATATGTATTTGTTGTTTAAATTTGTGTGGATTTACGTGTATGATACGTGGATCATTTTACATGGAGCGCATATATAGTTTGTGGATCTGGCTGCAAGGATGTGATGAAATTATAAGAAAGCAATTATAATAAAATGATTGCGACATATCATATCATAATGATCCCAAGAGAGTAGACCACCAACCGATTTTTGAGAAATTTTTTCTGTTGAAAAGACGACATTAAATTGAAGGGGGGAAAATGGCTAACTCACTAACGTAATAAAATTAATGTAGAATTGAGGTACTATCAGTTATTTTTTGTTTCACCGGACAATGTTTTTCAAACCTTGAATGATGGATTGAAATATGTATATATTATTGAAAGAAATTGTAAGTCTTGCATTTTTATACATTTACAACATAATTCATTTAATATAGAAATCTAGATCTTTTCTTCATCAATATTTGATTTTTGACCTTAACAATATCTAAAAAATACCCTTACAAGAAAATTTAATTAAAGAAATTGTCATTTAAATGAGATGGATTATCTACTTTTTCTGCTTATATTTAGAAAGTATATCATACCTTTTGAATTTCTATATTTTTGTATCATCAAATTACATTTAATACACATACGCACATATATATATATATATATATATTCTCAATCAATAATAAATTTTTGACCTCAAACATACCCCAAAAAGAAAAAAAAAAAAAAGCTTAAAAAGAATAATTATATTTTTAAAAAATTGAAATAAAAAACAACTCCCCGCCCCTTCTTACCTGGTCACCACCCTCCGAGCACCTTTCCTGTTTGCCTAGTGAGAGCAGAACAAATACCTGTCGCCAAGGGGGTGGAAAGTGGCAGGGGGGGTTGAGGCAAATTGGGGACGATATTTGATTTGTGTATGTTTATCGCGTCTATGAGGACAACACTACGGAGATGGGTTCACAAGGCATGCTTAGTGATGGTGTGTGGGCACCTGTAGGTTCGTGCCCATAGATGTTGCGAGGTGAATGTCGTCCTTCAATTAGGATTCGTTTAGTGTTGGGGGTTTTTTTACCAAAAATTAAAAGTGATTAGGATTTTGTAAAGTTTTTTTTAATTTAAAATTAGAATTCTTTAGTTAATTTTTCTTTTTAAGGATTTTTTGACCTTTTTTTTTAATCAAAATCAAGTATTTACAAAGAAAATATATGTATAGGAGAATCAAATATAATATATGGTTAACAAAATGTGGGATTTCAAAACGTAAGGTATGCTTTAAAAATTTGAATTAGGATATTAAAAGGTAAGTAATCACTGTTTAAAAAATTTTTGTTATAAACCATGTTTTATGTGTTTTTTTGGGTCAAAATTCTTAGATATGGGATAAAAATTTAAATTTTTAAAATACTAATTTGAACAAAAACAGATTAGATAATATTTATATATATAAAAAAAGGATAAATAATCGTCAATCTTAAGAGATCACTATTATTTAATGTCTAATTGCATGCATGTTATGATTTTTTTAAAAATCTTTTTAAAAAGGAAAAAATAAAAAATTCTATCACAACACAATCCACCAATATTATTTAAAGTCTGAGAAATTGCATGTACAAGGGGGGACTAGAGAAAAGCTGATAATTCGAATAAATACATTGTGGTTACACTTTTTTTTTTTTTTTTTTTTTGTGGTTACACTTACATCTATGATCTAACAAACAAAAACAAAAAAATACTTTTAAAACTAATTCCAAAACTGTCGGAGGGAGACTTTTAGGGGAAGTTTGGTGGAGTAGTTTGAGTTGAGATTTTTAAGTTTGAATAGTAAATTTTTTTGAATTTTCAGAAAAGACAAAAAAACTTTTTGGGAAAAAGACAAAAACTTTTTGAGAAAAAGACAAAAAAAAGTTTGAGTTGAGTTGGTTGAAATGGTATGCCAAAGAAGTCCTTAAATGTTTTCTTTCAGATACTGTTAGAAAGGACAAAACACACAGCACAAAAGAAATGACAAAATCAAAAAATGGGTTTCATCCCCTATGTTTGGTAAATTCAGTTAAAATGAAAAAACTCAATTCAATTTTTATCCCTTTTACAAAATCAACTCAATTTTATTATTATACTTCCAATAATAACTTAAAAACTTAAACTTTAGTCCATTTGGGGCCATCTCTAACTCAATCTCCCAACTTTTTTTTTCTTCAATTTAAAACTACTTCACATTTCCAAATATATATAGTAAACACAAACTTAAAAAGTCGATGATTTTCTCATTTATAATCGAAATAAGATAATTTTTGTGTCAAAATTCCCACAATGATGAAAGAATAGAATAAGATTCATTTTGCATGTTTTTTCTGAACGCGTTTCAAATTTTTGAATAATTTTCTATATCACAGCACACACTTCCAACCCAAGCTCCAAAAATCCATTTCCAACTCAATCTCCAAAACTACATCTCTAAATTTCCCCCAAACAGGCCCTTAGTCCATAACCTTAGCACATACAAATCCGAACGAAATGAATTTATAGATATTGCATAGAATTTCTAGACAATCAAAATAAGATCCTTTTTTCTGAAAACATTTCAAGTTTTTACATTTTTTAACAACAATCAACCAAACGCACAACACCAAACACACAACTCAACTTTAACTCAAATTTTTTAACTCAAGCAGATCAATAAAATGCATGCTTCGTTACTAACCGTTTGAAAAAAAAAAAAAAATTGCAGAAGTGAAAATCAAATATTAGCTTACAAAAAAAAATTCAAAATAAGTTTAATCTATCTCTACAAGCCCAAAGAAAAATTAAAAAGACAAGTTTGCCTGCTCCTTGCAATTGTGAATGACATTTTATTATATTCCCTAGCCATTTATTGATCCCACATAGATATCAATCTTGCTACATATGGATATAGAGTTTAAGTGGAAGAAGAATCAATAATGGGGAATAAAAATGTTTCAAATCTTAATTACTTTTTAGGAAAAAGTCTTAACTTAAAAAACTCAAGGGAGTGTTACTGGCTGCGTAAATTTTAAAAATGGAAAATAATATAGTCACCACCATATTCTTTTTTTAGGGAAAAAAAAAAAAAGTCTTAACTACTTTTTAGGGGGGTTCGTTTTATAAATGGGAAATGTACATTTTTAAAATACTTTGAACAAAAACAGAATAGATAATATTCATAAATGAATAAAAAAGAAAAGAAAAGAAAAGAGAAAGATAAATAACTTTCAATCTTAAGATATCGCTATTATTTAATGTCTAATTACATGCATTTTATGATCTTTTTTAAAGAAAAAACCTCTTTTTAAAAAGGGAAAAAATAAAAAAATTTGATCACAACACGATCCACCAGTATTATTCAAAGCCTGAGAAATTGCATTTAAAAGGAAGGACGGGAGAAAAACAGGTAATATGTATAGATGCATTGTGGTTACACTTATATCTATGATCTAACTAAAAAAACAAAAAAACAAAAACAAGAAAACACTTTCGAAACTAATTCCAACACTGTCGGAGGGAGACTGTTAAATGGTTTTTCAGTTACTGTTAGAAAGGACAAAACAAACAGCAGAAAAGAAAGGACAAAATCACAAAATTGGTTTCATCCCCGATGTTTGGTAGATTGGATTAAGTTAAAATATGGTCCATTTAATGAATGAGTTTGAGTTAAAAATTTTATATTTGAGTTAAAAAATTTTATTGATTTTTTAAAAAAGGCAAAAACTTTTTAAAAAAAAGATAAAAACTGAAATGAAAATTTTGAGTTTAAACTCAAACGTCAGACAAGACCTCAATTCAATTTTTATCATTTTTTAAAATATTAATTTGATTTCATTATTACAGTTTCAATAATAACTTAAGGGTGTTTGGTGAATGAGTTTAGTTTAAGTTTTTAAGTTTCAATAGTAATTTTTCAAAAAAGACAAAAAAAATTTTCAGAAAAGACAAAAAACTTTTTCAGAAAAAAAAATAAAATTATGATGAAAAAAGTACAACTTAGTTTAAGATAAACTAATCACCAAACTTAGTTTAAAAACTCAAACTTTAGCATGTTTGAGGGCATCTCCAACTCTATCTTCAATTTTTTTTTTTTCTTAAGTTCAAAACTATTTTTCAACATACAGATTTTTAAATTTTTACAGTTAACTCAAACTTTAAAAGTCCAAAACTTTCTTATTTCAAATCGAAAATAGATTATTGTTATGTCAAAATTCTCACAACGATGAGAGAATAAAATAACATCAATTTTTTCTGAACACATTACAAATTTTTGAACAATTTTCCATCTCACAACACATATTTTTAACCAAACCTTCAAAATTTAGTCTCCAAATGTCCCCCAAACGGGCCCCTAATCCATAAGCTTAGCATATACAAATTTAAATAAGATAATTATATATATATATATATATTACATAGAATTTTTAGACAACCAAAACAAGATCTATATTTTTTTCTGAAAATATTTTAAATTTTTACACTTTTTTAACTCAAATCAGCCAAACGCACACCAGACACACAACTCAACTCTAACTCAAAATTTTCAACTCAAACGGATCAATGAAATGCATACCTCGTCTCTAAATGTTTGATTTTTTTTTTATTTTTTCAGAAGTGAATATTATATATTAGCTTACAAAAAAAAAAAATGAAATTTCAAAACATGTACAATCTATCTCTACAAGCCCAAAGAAGAAAAATAAAAAAGACAAGTTTGCCTGCTACTTGCAATTGAGAGTGACATTTTATTATATTATCTAATCATTTATTGATCCCACATTAGATATCAATCTTTTTATATATAGATAGAGAGTTTGAGTGGAAGAAGAATCAATTATGGGGAATAAACATGCTCTAAGTCCTAACTACTTTTTAGGGTGGAAAAAATCTTAACTTCTTCAAGCCCCACCCACATATACACACACATTATATAAATAGTATAAATATATAATTATCATAGGCGAATCTCTTAAAGTAAATATATAATTATCGTAGGCGAATCTCTTATAGTTATTCTGAATTTTTGTTTTAGAGAATCGATTATCGTATATGTTTCGAACTTCTATGAGTGCATTATTATTCTAATAACAAATCCATATTAATACCTCTAATATTGAGGTTTAGGGGTCGTTTGAAACAATCACTAGAAATTATTGTAATATTTTTTCAAAAGTCATTTGTTTTATCATCTCATTTCAAATCTATATATTTTTCTATTTCTCTTTTATTTTCAAAAAACTCAAATTTTAAATATCCATAACTTTCTTATTTCAAGTCGAAATAAAATGATTTTTATGTCATGATACTTATGATAACGAGAAGAATGTAACAATATCCATATTGTTTTTTTTTTTTACCTGAATCTATTTCAAATTTTTACACTTTCTAATTCACACTTCTGCCAAACATTTATTTCTAAACATTCACTCATATTCAATTCAGAAAAGTCCAAAACTCCAATTCTAATTCCAAATGGATCTTTGGAATTTGAACTCTTCACTCCCAGTTGTTGTCGCTATATGTATGCGTACCTAAATTTTGTTTTTCTTTTAGATCTCTCTCTCTCTCTCTCTCTCTCTCTCTCTCTCTCATGCATGAAGAGTAAATATTCTACAGTTCAGTGGGCGTAAACAAAGGCAGATCTTGTTCTTGAGGTTGAGCAAAACCATTTCTGTTGGATTGGGTGGGAATATCGACAAAACTTGGACCCATTGGAAAGGCATGCAGAACAAAGTCACGAACATCTAAAGTGGAATAATTCTCTCAAAAACTTTTGACATGTTTTACTCTGCACGAAAAGAAATATACAAGGAATTTAATTGGATGGATTCCAGTGTTTCTTAACCATGAAGATCACAACTTTAAAAAGTGAAATTAACAAATTATCTTTTTATTATAAATGGGAAATCTTAATAAATATTCTTTCACACTATTGTGATCAATATGTTTCCGAATTTTCAAACTTACTTCTTGTGTTATTGATCTATTTGTCTCCAAATCCACCCTTTGACCATTGAAAAGCATTATTTTTTGGGCAGATACTAATTAATTATCACTTATTTTGAGATTAGATATAATATTTTTGGGTTAATAATATCCTCGCTACAAAATGAACTACTTGGACGTCAAACCTCTTATATTATATATTATGCGTTTCGAGCAGTTGCTCAGAAGCAAGATAAAAAGGAGAAAAAGTGTAGAACGAATCTTAATCTAATTCAACTAGTTAATAGTTTAAAGAAAATGATAAATTACACTCCTCATATTTATGACGTTTTATTTCATTTCAAAATAATACATTCGGTTATTAAAAGTCCATTTGGTTAATGAGTTTGAGTTGGAATTTTTAAGTTTGAGTTGAAAATTTTTTAGAAAAGACAAAAACTGTTTTAAAAAAAATAATAAAACTTTTTCAGAAAAAGACAAAAACTGAGATGAAACAGTACAGTTTGAGTGATGATATCAAATGTAGCCTAAGCAAATGTAATTTAGATAAGGACGTTGTCTTAATGAATTAAATAAAATCAACATTGTCATGATTGAGAATTTTGGATCAAATTTCATCATCCAAATTAAGTTAAAAAGTTTTAGCTTTGTATTTCAATCGCCAATAAATACCAAGTTACCATTCGTGAACTTGTTCTTGCTTCTAACAATTTTATATTTGGAGCTAAATTAGGAAAGGCCGGTGTAGAATGTGTTGTATACATGTCGGTACTATAGATAGTTACTATATTGAGTCCAGTCAATTCCAATTATTAGTTTATAAAGTTCTTCTCAGATATTAAATTTGGAAAAAGATTCATGTGGCCTCCTCTGATTGTGACACGTAAATATATACACATATATATTTTTTGATCGTGATATCTACATTTATTTATACTTTTATACTTATTTAAAAGAGTTAACATTATCTCTTCAACAATGACTTTCGCAATTGTTACGAGGCTATCACGTGATAAGTTATAGTCTAGTCATTATCACATAATATTTTTTTTGTTTTGTTTTGTTTTGTTTATTTCACACGCACAAATTACCTGTAATGCAATTAGTATACATGATATCATGAAAGAGAGAGAAAGAAATTGGTATGAATGATCATTAATCATTTCATAGACAACCAAGCAAAATATCTTACAACTTGTGCTAATCACTTTTTTATTATTCCACTGACAAATTAAATTTGGGTTCAATGCATAACGGATAAGATACTTAATTTACTAAAAAAAAAAAAATCTAAGGAATTGGTAAATATTTCTTAAATCCATCATTTTCAGCATTGACGATGATCATCATCTATAAAGGGTGAATTTAACATTTCTCTTTGTTTTTTTTTTTTTTAATAAGAAAATGAATTAAAGTAAAAATAAGACAAATACTCAAATCAATTTATTTGGTGGATAACGTAAAGAAGATCAGTCGCATCTTATTTAAGAAGATTTCATGAAAGTCAAAAGTAAACCGTCTGTATCTTTATTACTTTCCACTTAAACATATTAGATTTTATTTATTTATTTATTTGGAAAAAATAGCACATTTGATGCGTGATATTATTTACAGACACCTCCCACATATATTCTTAACCTAGCTCCTCTTATTTTGTAGCCATACTTTAATTACTTGAATGGCCATTATTATAAGGATGATATGTTATTATTGATGAGACTAGAAAACAAATTTAAACTAAGCATGAATTTCTCAAATGGATGGGAAAAAAGAAAAAAGAAAAAAAAACTCAGTTTATCATTATTATTTTTTTTTGAAATGTCAATTCTAATTTCATTATTTACATTATTCACAGTTTCAACTATAACTTCAAAACTCAGATATTAAAAGTTCATAAGTTCAAATGAGATATTAAAAAAAATCACATAAAATTTCAAGATAAATAAAACATGTCCATATCGATTTTTTTTTTTCCTAAACGCATTTTAAGTTCCTATACTTTTTAACTCCAATCAATCACGGATGCACACCAAAAGCATAACTCAAAACCGAATATTTTCAACTCAAAATCTTCCTTTGCATGTGTTTGGTTCACCAATTTGAGTTGAAAAAACTCAACTCAATTTTGTCATCTTCTAAAAAGTCAACTCAGTTTCATCATTTATAATTTCAACTATGACTTAAAAAATCAAATTTTAAAAATTCATAATTTTACACATTCAAGTCCAAAGATTTTTTTTAAAATTGCATAGAATTTTGAGATAAACAAAACAAGATGCACATTGATATTAAAAAAAATATATTTCAAGTTTTAATACTTTTTAACTCCAATCAGCTAAACACACAATTCAACTCTAACTCAAAATTTTCAACCCATATAGACTAACCAAACTCATGCTAAATCTTCAATATTTGAAAAAAAAAAAAAAAAAAAAAAAAGAAAAAAGCTAAAAAGGATGAAGGGATATGGAATGGGATCAACCTTTGCTTACTAATAATGGAATATAATGGGAAAAGGAAAAGGCCGGAAATAGAAAAGAAAAGGATTAAAAAAAGGGAATCATTGATATAGTTTTTAGTGTGTATTTATTGATAAGGATATAGGAAGTCCAACTCCTTTTTTATAATGCTTACTTGCTTTTGGCAATGACAAACCTATAAATTCTACTAGTGGCTATAAAGTCAGTTTTGGCTTTGTTTCAAATAAAAGGAAACACAATTCCAGGGGTAATTTTGTCAATTGACGTCAAATACCCAAGGGAAAGATGGGGACACGGATAAGACACGTCTTCGATCTTGTACTATATTGAAGAAAAAAGATACGAGGAGTTATTTAATTTAGCTTTCCATTTCCTCGTTATTTATAAACGTGGTCCATCAAATTGCTATCTTTTAAATTTTGTCGACGGAAGAGATTAGAAAGGATAACATTCTTTCTTTTCGTTTCTTATTCGTGACAACATGTTTATAGTGTTATAAGTAAAATTAAAATTAAAATTATGCAATTGGCTTTAAGCTTTTCTTCTTCTTTTTTTTTTTAATCTATAATTTAAAATGAGACGATTTAAATTATATATCTTATAATAATGTCAGGTTTAAAATTATGATTAGATTATATAATTTCTGTTTAGTTTAAAACCAACCATAAAAGTGCTAAAACCCAACCTAGCAAGGCCTTTCATCAAAGCTCTATGAAATGATGCATTAAGGGCTTGTTTGGCATATTCGTATAAGTTACTTTTTGATTTATTGTAGTCTAAATATGTTTATGAAAGTATTTAAATGATTTATCGGAAAAGTTTCTAATTTAAAGAAGAGTTTTTAATCTAAAACAAAGCTTTATATCAAAACCTTAAAAAAAAAATCTCTCTTATGAAAAATATTCTAAATAAATTTAAAAATTGGGATCAAAATTTTAAGTAAACATTATTAATTTTATTTTAATATTTTATTATTTATTAAAAAATTTTTAATTCATTTTAATTTTAAAATATGATTTCATATAATTTTTATTTCTTTTCTTATACTGATTTAAGTGCATGTTTGGTATGTTAGTTCAAGCTATTAGTTTAAATGGTTTTTTTTGTCTTTTTTCCAAAAAGTTTTTTGTCTTTTTTAAAAAAGTTTTTTTCTTATTTAAAAAGTCAATAAAAATTACTATTACAACTAAAAAATCTCAACTCAAACTAACATACCAAACAAATCCTAAGGGAGTGTTTGGGATTTGAGTTCAAACTCAAAATTTTCATATCAGTTTTTGTCTTTTTTTGAAAAAAAATTTTTTATCTTTTCTGAAAAAGTTTTTTATCTTTTCTAAAAAATTAATAAAAATTATTATTAAAATTTAAAATTGTTAACTTAAACTCATTCACGAAATGAACCATAAGAGTCAAAAACTCTGCCCAGCAGCCTGAAATCTTTTAAGCCGACGTCAATATCTTCAATTAGTTGGACACACGCTCTCAACGCCGTTATTTTATAGCTCGAATAAATACCATTTATACAAAGAAAGCTTTTGAATATGTAAAAAATTCAAATTCAAACCTATAATAATTACTCACAACTAGCTCCAAAAATCTTTGACGACTAGTTCACAAGTAGCTAACCCGGGGAGAGAGGGAAACAAAAAAGAAAAAATAAACAAGAAACTGAATGACACGTGGCAGAATCTAACGATCCCAAAACCGAACGTGGCAGTTAATCCATGTTGCCGACAGACAATAAAAGTACGGACTACATGTTCTTAACTGCTTCTGCTCGCGCGCCAGTGAAACCGGCATTTGTGGGACCCAGGAAGAAAAAAACAAAACTGATCAGAGTGGGACCCGCTTGCCTTGTCACAGTTCCGTCAGACTAGGAAGTAGAATTACAGTCACGACTCACGACCTTGAAACGTCGGCACGTAGAGAGGAGCAAGTCATGGGCCCCACGCCATCGGGCAGTGCCGCTTTCTCGTTTTGTTCCGACGGGACTGTGAGTGACTCCACACGCTATGTCTGCGTTTTGGACGTATGATTCCCGGCCACGTGGAGATCTAAAAGATGGAGACTAGCAGTTAAATGGATAGGATTGAAGTTTCCTAGTGGACCCCACATTATCTTTATATAATTTCTGAGCCACGCTACCAGCACCTCTGTTTTGGGACGGACGGAGACAAAAATTATTAAGATTTGTTCCATATTTAAATTTTACTTTAATTAAATTACATATTTTTTATTTTTATTTTTATTTTTTTTAAGAATCAATAAAATTAAAAAAACAATCAATTTTAATTTAAAATTTTCATTTCAAACCTAAATTTACTTCTAAAAAAACTTTCATTTTACTTAAAGATTTTCATATTAATTTTTATCTTTTTTTAAAGCATTACAGAAAAAATAATTAATTTTTAACAAATTAATCAATTTAAACTTAAAAATCTAATTTTAAACTGATATACTAAACACAAACTTAAAAAGCTCTACTCATTTAAACCATTCTAATGATAACATTTTAAATAAAAATGTTTGAATTATCATCTAAAATAATATTTGTCTATTCACATCTAAACAAAAAAAAATGAGACCAAAGCATTTAAATATGCATTTAGGTATATGTATAAAACATGAGTTCTTACAAATTTTATAAAATCTTAGCCCTTATTTGGCTCATCAATTTGACTCCAACTAAACTGTAATTTATCATCTCAATTTTTATCTTTTTTTGAAAAGTCAATAAAATTTATAACTAATTTTTAAAAAATCAACCAATTCAAACCTAAAAATTTTAACTCAAACCATTTTACTAAATGTACACTCAATGTCTTTTTAAATTTTAATAGGATATGTGGCAAAAAAAATCATCTTAATTGGATTTGAAACAAAAATTAGCGATATTTTAACGCCTAAACGAGAGGAAAAAAATTTCATCGAAATATTATTATTACATATATCATCTCCCATACGAAATCCTTAAATGTCTTGCCATCAATAACGATACACTGTTTGTTACATAGCACCATGATCACGAAGCTCAACCTCATGCGTAGAGCTTGAATGGCTCTGCACATAAAATCAGGACTGATCGTGTGTATGGTTGGACAATTTTAAGGTTTCATCCAACCAATTGAGTTACATAAATAATCCACATGATATTGAAACCGAAATTCACCCATCATGGGAAAGAACTGAAACTGCAAAATTTTACCAGTTCATGTTAATTTGGTCGATTTCCGATAATGTTTTAAGGCAACAACGAGAGATGCTCGAATTGATCATAATGACACTGAGAGATGCTCGGGTTTCATGGTGACAATAAGGAAGATATGAAAGCTAGTGAAAGTGAGAGAAAGCGAGTACTAAGAATTTTTATAAACTAGATTTTTTTTTTATTATTTTTAAATCAAGTAGGGTGCTAAATGATGTCCTAAGGATTCGTTTGGTAATCAAGTTCATTTTAAACTAAAATATACCTTTTTATTTCAGTTTTTGTCTTTTCTGAAAAGTCAACAAAAATTACTATTGAAACTTAAAATTTCCAACTCAAACTCATTCACCAAACAGACCCTTAATCCTCGTTTCAACAACTAGTTACGGTGAACTCTCAATAAATTAATACCCTTGGAACCATAAAAATTTATTAATTAATCGACATATTATTTAATGGATAAATTTATAATTTATAATGAATATGTTTATTAATTAAAAATTAATTTATCAAGGTATTCTTTATCTTTTTTTTTTTTTCTCTCTCTAAAACATTGGACTTGATATTGTGTACTGTGATTATACGAATATTACTTAATTATCAAATTGCTTTATTTTCTCTTGCAACACGAGAACACTATACCAGAACCTCTTACTGCACTAAGAAAAGTTAGAGATCATGAAGTCCAATCAGACATCAATTTCATGAGGAAACAAGTGACATTAGAGTTCTATTTTACAAAAGGCCTGCTAATTGAGTCATGTATATATATATACACATATATATATGAATATATAATATTGATGTGTAAGGAGATTATTAATTTATATATCAAGTGGGTCCTATGTGTTTTTTTTCTTTTAAATGTATTATATTATTAATTTAGCGAATTATTAATTTATCATATCAGTCCCAACTCAAGATCGGCCAAAAATATTATTTAATCGAGGTTATTAATTTATTGATCTTGTATGTTTTTTTGTATGTGTATTTCTTTTCATCAAGTTGAGTCTAATAATTAGTTAAAACCTAAGCCTCCAAAAATCTAAAAGTGAAACCAACGATCAGAATGTTGGCAAATCTTTTGGTTTGGAAGCAATGATCGCCGTGCTAGATTGCCAACAAATCGCAGGGCCTCAATTCTGGTGATTCCAACTAGTCACCAATTTCTGTGCACAACTCACAAAAAGAATAGTGTTAGGAATATAAAACTTTTTTTTTAATCAAATTTTAATTTTCATAGTTGTATAACTTTTTTACAAATAAAAGGATGCAACACTTTTTTGAATAGATAAAATTTAAAAAAAAAATGATAATTCACGTGTCACATGAATTGATATTGAAAAAGATGGAATTCAGATAGAGAATCCTAACAATATTTTATATTAATTTGACAAGAGGAGTCTTAACTAATGACCCATTTAGTCGGTGAAAAAACTAGCCTAATTCATTCAGTTTATAGACATTGGATTGGCTTGATAGTTTTCCAATTGTATCGTGATTAAATAAATCTATTCTATACATTTAATAAACTTATCTATTGTGCGTGCTTTTGATTAATTAATGCAAGATTTTAATGGGTACCCAAAAAATAACTTCTTAAACATTGGTGATGTTTGGATGGATAGATCAAACTATGAGTTTGAACTAAAATTTTTGTCCTTTTCCCAAAATGTTTTTTATCTTTTCTGAAAAAATTTTATTGTCTTATCTAAAAAGTTAACAAAAATTACTATTAAAACTTAAAATTTCCAACTCAAACTGGTGAACCAAACGGAGCCTGAAAATTTGACTATTTTTGGGCCTGAATCTTTTCGTGATTGGTAAATTACAATCCATTTTTTGTTTAGTTTTGTTCATTACCACCCTAAGCTAAAGTATTAATCTTGGCAATTGTATTTACTAATCAAGACCCGCAGACTATCCTAGAGTTGAGTATTGCCAGTTTTGGCGAATGGCAGGCCCTCAATTGT
The DNA here is from genome assembly GCA_025413485.1 of Ficus microcarpa. Taxonomy (NCBI): domain Eukaryota; kingdom Viridiplantae; phylum Streptophyta; class Magnoliopsida; order Rosales; family Moraceae; genus Ficus; species Ficus microcarpa. Next base: position 18,341 of record JAINRI010000098.1, read on the forward strand.
GTTTCGACCCAAGTACAGGCGGTCGCCTCAGAGGTTTGGTTACCTCCTCAACCAGGGGTGTTTAAGCTAAATATTGATGCATCGGTTCTACCGGAAGTGGACCATATCGGTATAGGTGCGGTGCTCCGTGATGAGAAAGGGGTAATTCTGGGTGCTATGGTGAAATCAGTAGAAGGATTCTTTTCACCTTTTTTGGCGGAGTGTATTGCCCTCCGTGAAGGTCTGATCTTTGCCAAGAACTTAAATCCGGGTCCTATTGTGACTGAAACTGATGCAATTAATGTGGTGTCAGCTGTCGGGGAAAACTGTGAGTTGTCATTTGAAGGTCCGGTTGTGGAGGATGTTAAACACCTTCTGAGCCAAGTGCAGAGTACCGGTATCCATCATATACGTCGTAGTGCTGATCATGTTGCTCATCTATTAGCTAGATTCGGTATTAATTCTAAGTGTACTAGTATATGGATTAGTGATACTCCTATTATAGTCTCTACTGCTGTTTCTGTTGATGCTTCTGCTTATTAAAATGAAATGACATTTTATTAAAAAAAAAAAAAAACAACAACAACAAACGAAAAATTATACACCAAATTATAAAATTAAAAATTAAAAATTAAAAATTAAAAATTAAAAAATTAAAAAGCAAAAAGCAAAAAGCAAACGAAAAACTCCAACACAAGGTCCCACGAGCACCCCCCAGGTTACCAAGTAATAAAGAGCATGGACCTTGTCATATGGACACTGACTGTGACACTGTTCTGGCCCCCAAAAAAAAAAAAAAAAAAGAAGCTAGTGAGCGAACTGGTGTCTAGGGTGGAAAGAGAGACAGAAACACAATATTGACAATTGCTTAGAAAATATATATTAAAAACAAAAGAAAAAAAAAACAAAATTCTTCAAAATTACAAGTTTTACCCCTCATTAAAGTTCCACGAGCAATGCATGTGTTAATTTCCCTTCAAAACTTCATGATACCGGACCTGTGACAGAGTTAAAATTTTTCATCCGGAGATCTAATAACCATGTAACAAATTATTGAAGAATATTGATGACCAAATTTTCATTTCTAGGGGAGTCTCGTGAAATTTCTAATTACGATTTGGTTTCATTGATCCTGACATGAATCAAAGTTAGTATGGAACAGCTGATCAAGAATTAGACAATATCTTAATTCATGTTTAAGTTTTTAGCTTAATTTATATCAACTTTTGGTCTCGCCATGCAACTCGTCAATCCACGTTAAATTCACGGAACATTTAATGGGAAATAAAAAATGTATTCCAATATGGTTCTTTCTATCATTATGTTGATTGCAAAGCTTAATTTGAGCAACATTTATTAGAGAGATGAGCAGGGACTGAAGCATGGCACAAGTGAAAAAAAAAAAAAAAAAAAAAAAAAAAAAAAAAAAAAAAAACCCTTCTCTATACACACACACTATATAGCAGCATTTGTTGTAGCCTACTCATTAATGGCTCCCACCCACAAAAGCCTAATGTACTACATTCGGCTGTTGAAAATAACTGCCGGATCTGAAAAAATATACAATCGACATGGCTCGGTTTTTTAACCGTTTAAATCCATATCAAAGACTGTATTCTATAAATCTTTCCTTTTTTTTCTTTTTTTTTTTTTTTTTTTCAAATTTTGATAATGATTTTGACCAATTCAACCATCAAAAATCATATACTATCGACGTGATGCTCTATCATTGAAAGACAATAAAGGTTTGCGCAAAAGATTTTTTTTTTTTGGTTGAAATAGCAAAAAGCATGGTTAAATGTGTTTGTTACGCCTTCAATAACAGTGTTTCTTTTTTTCCCTTTTTTTTTTTATAGTAAATTTGCAAGAAGGATGTGGTCCATTAGGTTCTTTTTCATTTATATCTGCTTTATTTATAGACATAGTGTATCAACTGAAACGTCATTGTCATCATAAATTATTATTATTATTATTATTTTTGGTAAGAACAAAAAATGAACTTAATTGACATGATAATGCAGTGGATACTATAAGCTTTTGATATTTCAATATAAAGTTTCAGTAACCAAATATTTTCTAAAACAAAACTTTTGCTACTTTTACACAGAAGTATTAGCAATTCCAACCAGTAATTTTACAAAACTATATAGGTTATAAAGATCTCTTCAAAAAATCAAACTAATTGAAAATTGGAGATGAATTAACTCTGCAACAATTATTTCACTAAATTCAAACTTCAAATAATTAAAGAACTTTCTATAATAGACATCACTATCGATAATGCATGTTTTTGAACGTTAAATATGTTTAAATCACATCAAAATAGATACGTAAAACTGACAGAATATATTGGCAATATTACGGTTTAAAATATAATTCTACTAAAAGGGTGATTTTTCATATCCTACCGTAGAACAACTACACAGTATTGCAATGAGACTTCATGGTCTTATGTCTGTGTTTTGATCAATTGACTGGTTTTGCTCACAAAGTAAAGATTCTCCTATGTTTCATGGCTTTCACTTTCAGCCTGCCTTCTCAACTCCGGTTCGGAGAGGTTTTAATTGTTCTTCCCTTTGCGGTAGATGCAAGAACTACCCCTAGTGTCCCCTCCACACCATCTTATCTCGCGCGGCCACAAAAGATAGTCGGATTCTTAGCACTTTCGGGTTAGTCTTGTGCAAGCTCGAGGTAATTCTAATATTGAGGCTCCCCCTCCCACTCTTCGCCAATTCTCATCTCCTCCCAGGGTTGGCATGGTTAAACTTAATGTTGAGGCTTCTACAAGACTTCTGGGTGTGTTTGGGTGCTAATTTGCTAGACCAATCGGGCTGTGCACTTGGGGCGTTTGTGCTGATCCTCCACGGCGGCTTTTGTCTGTTAATGCTGAGTGCCTCGCCGTTCAGGAAGGTCTCCCTTTCTGCCTAAATGCCGGTTTGTGCGTGAGGGCCAACTTCTGCTCTCTCTAGGCCTCCCTACCTTGGCTTTGAGGGAGCTGTTGATTTAATTTATTTGAAGAGTTTCTAGTATTTGCTTTTCATACTTTTGCCTGAGTTGGAAAGTCTAAAACAACATCGACAGTTTCCCAAGTCAGATGGGTTCGGTGGATTGTCAAGCTCATTGAAAAACCTTGCGAATATCGAATTTCCGTTCTCAAACTCAACTTTAGATGCTGGGTAAATGATTGCTTAAAATTCATGGATAAGTTTCATAACTTAATACAAAATAAGGGCAAAAAAAAATCAGCAAAGGACAAAGAGAGGGCAAAAATCAGAAACTACTACAACGGAGGAAGAACAGTTTTCTACAAAATGTCATCTGAAGTTACAGCAATGAGCTCGACCTCTAGCCAACTTGTCCCAAAGGCAGATCATTTGCCTCGGGGATTGGTAATGCGCCGTGTAATAGTCCACTAAACATCCGTATTGACAAAACTTCCAGTTATGCGAATATTGTACGCCTTTCACTGTATTGTTGAATTGCTCCACCCACATTCCCATGCTCACATCTTCCATCTTGAAAAGCTATATGACCAAAAAATAATAATAATAATAAAATCCCTAAACATTTTATGATCAAGAACACCGAGAATTAAAATAAAAATAGAAATAAAAAATGCACCAGCAAACAGTTCTGCATTGTCAGATTTTCATCAAGTTCCTAGAAGTTTAGAACTGTACTTTATCAGTCGGGTGTTTTTTTCTGTTTGTTTTTGTTTTTTGTTTTTTGTTTTTAGTTTCTTTCCTTCCCTCTATATCCTACCGCATAAATCTACTAATAACACAAGCAAAAGAAGGTAGTGAAAATTGAAGAATTGAGTGACCAACCCGTAAGCTCTTGTTCACATGTTGAGAGACAACGAACTTAGCAATGTCACTGGAAATAATGTATCCAGGACCGTTGGCATAAGGAGGATAAACTTCTTCCGGCCATTCCTGTCACAAATTAGACAATAACAAGCCTTTCAAGATATATGAAGAGAACGGGAAAATCGTAGTTTTAGAATTTCATTCTTCTAACTCACCCATCACAAGGACAAACTAGCTTTAGGACAATAGTAAAAATGGTGCAATGTAAGTAGTGTACGGAGGGAAACGATAATACTTTCGTTTGTTTCTATCATGCCTTTTCGGATTATTGCGGATAGTTCCCAGAAACCAATCCTTGAAACTTCCCGTAATCGACCAACCAAGAAAAGAAGATTGAAATAGGAGTTACTTAAAAAATAACACTGATTTTAATTATTTTCTAGTGTCACTGACTCACCAGATTCGTCTAATAATTATAATGATACCTACTCTCATTACCGTGCATTTTATAAATTACTTGTGGTAATTAATGACGCAATCATGACATTAAAAAAAATCAAAAATCAAACGTAGTGCTAGTTACAAATTTTTTAATTTTCTAGTGCTGTATTATAGATTATCCCTTGAAATAAACAGATCGGTACAAAGCAAAACATTAGAATTTGTTTTTTTTTTTTTTTCCTGTTTAAAATCAAAGAAGAGAAAAGGGACTCAAGCAAAGCGATTGGGGACCAGAAATGCAAACCCACTTCAAATAAACCTCTTGAATCAAAGAAGATAATAAGTATAGTTAAAATTTCAATCACAATTCAAGTAAACTTGCATACCTCATAGGTTACAGCCCATTTTCCACTTCTGAGAGGCCGATGCAAGAGGTTGAGATTACCCATATAGAGGGACTTTTGGGAGAAATTCCCTCTATCTCTTTCAAAACAGTGTCCACCCTGATAAACGTGTCGTCATCAACCTTCATGATGTATGCAGCCGACACATTCTGAACCTGCATTGAGATGTTGAAGCTTTGCAATAAATCACAGGGAATAAAAACTTGGTTCAGAACTGAGCACTTGAACGGAACAGATTTTCATAATGCAGAAATTTTAATAAAAATAATAATTAAAAAAAAAAAAAAAAGATACATTGAGAGAACATCAGATGGTAAATCCGTGAACGTACCCCAAACTCACAAATAGCAATAGTTTTAAGAACAACAAGCTCATAGCGATCCATGAAGGGTATGATCACAATATCACCAAAGTAATCAGCCTCTTCCTTCATCATCAAATTCACCTCCTTCCTCGGATTCTACATATTCAATGGTACAGATGAGTAAAAACACCACATATGAAGAGAAAATAGTGAAAACACGATATTTCCAAACAGGACCCAAAAAAAAAAAAGGACATTTAAACAAATTAATCAGTACACGCTCATATTTCTATGTAATAAACCATAGCAACATTCACAGCAAACATAGCTACAACCCACAAAACGAGATGAGATGATTTTTTTTTCTAATTGCATAGAATTTCAAGAAAAACAAAATAAGATCCATATTGCTATTTTTTCTGAACACATTTTAAGTTTTCACACTTTTTCACTCCAAACAGTTCATTTCCACCAACCGCACATTTCCAAAACTAAACTCAGCTAAACTCCAACCTCCAAAACTCAATCTCCAATTGTCCCCCCAAATGCGCCCTTAATATTCTGCAAAATGAACTTTCTTTCCCACTATGAAAATGAAATGCTTTTTATAGCAGAATTTCAACCATGCTACTTTTAGTCTCATTTTTTTACTTTCTTTTTAATTATTTTTAGATTTATCCCTTTTTTTTTTCCGCCCAAAACTATATTTAGTCTACCTTTACGCCCGCCCACCCCCCTACTCTTAATTGATCATCAAAAAGCTACATGCAGAAGCCTTACCAGTGCAACAAAGAAGCGAACTACTACACGTGAAGACTTGATTGCTATCGATCGCATCCAAGTTTTTCTCACTGCCATCCTCTCCGCAAAGTGATTGGTAGCCGAGAGAACTCCAACAAAGACAAGAACTGGGCCCTTTGGTAGAGGACGGGCTTTCCACTTCTCCGACATTTCCAACACTCTTTGAGGTGAGAAACTTGGATGTGATGCAGGAAGAGAGGTAGCATAAACAGAATGAATGTCCACGTCTCCTTTAATTGCTAATCCGGTTGCATCTTCCAGTGTAAACCCCTAAAAGAAAAGGAAAAAAATTGAAGCATTTAAATGATTGGTACAGTAAAATAGAAAACAAAGCGAAGGGATAAAATATAATATCAAAACAATATGTTGGAAACAGCAGTTGAACTTCTTACTGTTCGATATGGGAATGAGGTCACATGCCTACCCCCGACACTAATGTGGTATCCTTCTACACCAGCTCGTATGGTTAAAATAAAAAGTCTACCCTCCACAAATGGGAATGGCCAGGTCACTTCCGGCTTTTGCTCACGCCCTATGAATCGCTTGAACCATGAGGTTGTCTTAGACTCCTTTGAGTCTACAGCATCATTACGCATCCATTTTTCACATCTCCTATAACCATCAACTGCCATATTTGCAGATATAAAAGTTATAACCATAATAATGCTAAGCTAAGTTGATTGAGCAGAGAAAAACTACACAACTAATAATTACAGAATGCAAACATAAATATAGTTTCTACTTTCTCGAAAGAATATAAAACGTGCTAATATAACACAATCACCGCACAAAGTTGCTCAAATACACTAACTATTATATGAAAAGTGTCAATTATCTAGCTGCCACTACCAAGGGCAGCTCAAAACGTTGAAGATTTGTTATACTAAGAGGGAAAGAGAGCATGTGCATTGTGTGTTTAGCAAGGGTGCTTCTTGAAAGTTGAGTTCTAGATATCTGGGAGAACTATTAAGATGCGCCTCGCAGATAGAAGAATGGAGAACTGGCACTTAGTTAATCAGTCAAGACTCCCGTGGTAAAATTTCAATATGGAAGAATGAGATGTAGAAGCGGTACATAAAATAGGTTTCTTTACGAATAAGATTAAGTAGAGAGTACTCTCGGGGGAAATCATATAAAAAGGCATAATCACGATCTCACAGATTTATATTTTTTTTCTTTGAGAACTGACATTCAACAACAATAATTTTAGTAAATTAAAGCGTGTAGCCTGACGACCAGATTCAGGGTAAAAAAGAAGAAAGATGGAGGGAGGTCCAAGACTTAAACTGACATATGCTATCCCTAGAAAATAACAGCATCAAGGCAATTGAAAATTACTTCCGAAGCTTCATTTCAGACTGACTAACAAAAGATACAGAATAGACCATCCAGAACAAATTAACCTACTGGTTTCAATATCAACTTTATTCAGGTACTTGTGGGCAATTTACGTTAGTAATGGAGGTCATACAACCCACACAGTAAACATGAGATAATATTGAAGTTACATAAATGCTCCTAAAATCTGGAATTAGTGAGAAAAATGGTTTATCTTAAAAAAAGTAACAAACAATCAATAAGCACAATAATTATGCGGATTACAAGGACGGGAGAAGACTAAATTTTCTAAAATCATATTAATTTTCTAATATCAATAATTAAACCTTATACTTGTAAGAAACTCGTACGCATCCCTACTTACAAGCTCCTTAGCAGTATTTCCTTCAAATGCACTTCCTATTACTTGGTGTAAAGACCTGTTTTTCTCTTTATGGCTAAAAAAAAAAACGTCCATTTGATTTCTTTCTTACAGAAGTTTAATGATTTAACATACCAAGCATGTCGTCGTCACTTTTCGATGGCAAACCATCACATCTTTGAGCTGATCCCCATTGCATCCTATAACAGGTGTTATGCTCTAAAACAGGTCCCTGGCTCCAATCTCCTTTAAGTCTGGGATTCAGATGCAGAATCTTTGGTGGGTCCTCTCCATCCACTGCCTTCAGCCCTTGCAGCTCAATCATGAACTGCGAAACCATGACCAGTGGGTCGCCACGCCTCAACTTCGCAAGTTGGGGAACAAACTCCTGGTGAGATTGATGGGGTGTCCCCACAATCGTAATCGAAGAACCTGCTGCAAGCCCACAAGGAAGGAACATAACTTTGTCTCCCATTGCCAATTCATCCCCACTAATCGATAGCCACGATGGACAAGACTCGGGCTTTCCCTCAACAATTGAACTCTCTATGGTCTCCCTCCCATCAAGTTTGTCCAACTCTTCCCAAGCCTTCAGGCCTAATGTCCAAGCTTCATCCGCCATTCTCTCAAGCACTGACAAATCGCTCGTCCTATTCTGTCGCCTCATGACCTTGCTAGTTATCCGACCGTATCGGTGTTGAAGCGGCTTCAAAGGCGAGGACCCATTTCTCCCCTCTGCCAATGGCACCTTACTAGGCCTAACCGGGGCATCTTGGTTTTGGTTATCCTCCAATTTCCGGTGAAACGTATCCTTATAAACAGAACCGAAAAATGGCTTGTTCAAGTCGGAATCTTCGGATTCCCCCACCGTTGTCCCATCCAATTCAATATAACCATTATCATCACCACTCAACACCGTTGCACTCTCTAAAAACTCAGGAAACTTAAGTGATATAAATAGCAAATACAATGCAGCTAATCCCAACAAAAGATGGGGCAATTTGAACCTCCTGGAAACCGGAGGCTCGCCTTTCGGCCTTTTCATTTTTCACCAAACCAAAAAACTAATCTAAATTCTCTACCGTAACCAAAATTCTCTCATACCCATTTCTCCAACCATCAACAAGAATCCAAAACAAGCTCCAAAAAGGCTCCGAAATCCTTAAAACAAAATGAAACCCATTACCAGAAAAAAACAGATCAACAAAAACAAACCGAAATGGATATAAACAAGATCGAGTTCGCGAATCAACCGATGTCACAATTCAGCAAAAGAAAACGAAGATAAAAACCCATTTGAATCAGACTCACCAACGGCTGAATTCGTCGACATATAATTCTTGAGGCGGTTCGATCTCGACGACCCAGAAGAAGACCCAGTTCGGGAATGCGACTGGGATTTTTTATTAGGACAATGAAAAGTGAAAACCCCAAATGCACAGAAGCCGAAAAATAGCTAAGAATAGAGGCCGAGAAAGAGAGAGAAACAGGGGACAAAAGAAAAAGGGAAGAACAGAAAAAGAAAAGATAAAAGAGACGGTCAAGACGTGAGAGCCGGTACAGGGAAGAAGGGAGGGAAAGGAAATTGTAAAAGGAAAGCAGTTTATCAATGGAGTGAAAGAAAAGACTAATTTATTTGACTCAACAACAGAAAGCGGATACCCTGTAGATTTCATATCATTCCGTCATTCCTTCTCTCAATTTTTTTATTCTTTTTGTTTTTGTTTTTTTTTGTTTTGTTTTTTTTTTTTTTTTAAGATTAGATTTGGTGGTTTTTTTAATCACCTTACATAATAAATAGTCTAATTTTTTATTTAATAAAATAATTATTTTTTTTTATATTTGATAGATTAATAATTAGTCATAAAATTTAATGATGTGTATTCAATCATTAATCGATCAAATTAACTATGTTATATAATTAATTACTAATTAATTATTTAAAAAATTAATTTATCTTTTAATTAATTTTAAAAATTTCGGTTATTTATTAAAAACCTACTTTATAAAAACTATTTAACTATAAATCTTATTTTTTAGGAAATTTTTTTTTTTAACTTGAGAAAGGGGATTTAAACTCTACTTTTTGATGGAGTTAGGTATGATACTGTTACTAGGCTAGGCGTGTAACCAAAAAATCTTTTTTTTTTTTAAGGAAATCTTTATGCTAATTTTCATACAATAGTAAAGGTTTTTTTCTTTTTTTTTTCTTTTTTGAAGGATTTTTTTTATTTTTTGTTAATGAAAATTGTGCGTTTAAAATTTTAAGTCTCGTTTGATTCGTGAGTTCAAACTTAAAATTTTCATCTTAATTTTTATATTTTTCTAAAAAAATTTTTTATCTTTTCTGAAAAAGTTTTTTATCTTTCTTAAAAGTCAATAAAAATTACTATTAAAACTTAAAATTTCTAATTCAAACTCATTCACCAAAAGTTTTGGACCCTTAACAACAAATTATTTGGTTCCATAAAATTAAAACGATTTTTTTTTGTCTTGAATTTTTTAAGGAAAAAGGAGATGATAATTTCTTTTGTGAAACCTAAAAAGCCTAATAGTATATTTAAAATATTTGGTGAATTATTTACAAAGAGGTCACAAAGCATACTTATGTAAACTTAATTTATAAATTATTTTCGTAAATAAATTATTTATTTTAAATCTATTATTTCATCTGAATATTTTAAAATGTTTAAATATTTTTTTCAATAAGAGGACATAAATGTTACAATTTCTCTTTTATTTTTTTAGAGCTAGCAAAATTTGTTTTTGTTTAATGGTAAATTGTGAAACTGTTTTTTGATACTATGTCTCATTATTCTAAAGTGGTAAGCTTTGGCATCGACATGTTCTTCTCTATAAAAATAAAATTAAAAAAAAAAAAGACAAAAACAAACAAACAAATAAGCAAAATGAAATAAAAAATCGACATTATTTCTTTTAGAGAAAAATGTTAAACAATCTTATCTTACATTTGAAAAGTTATGTATGCAAAAAATGAGAGCAATGAAATTGAAGTGAGTTGATGAAAATGTTGGGAAATATTAAAAACTCAATTTATGCCTAAATATGCCTTAAGTAATGATAAGTTTGTTTGCTTCATCATCTCAATCCAACTCTAGCCGTACTTTTTTTTGTATTTTTGTCAAAAATTTTTTGTCTTTTTCTCAAAAAATTTTTTGTCTTTTCTGAAAATTCAAAAAAATTTATTATTACAACTAAAATATTTCAACTCAAACTAACCAATCAAACACACACTATTCAATTATCTCCTTTTCATTTATGTCTCTATTTATATCATTATAATAATATTATTATACATATTTAATTAATATAGTCTTTTAATTGATGTGATATAACTAAAATCAAATTTTTAACAAATATGGTCCTGATCTTATTGAAAGAATGTGAAAAAGAGAAATAAAAATCATAAAGAGTCAAATCCCAACGAGATTAGGGTTTGTTTAGTATGCTAGTTTGAGTTGAAATATTTTAATTGTAATAGTAATTTTAGTTGACTTTTTAGATAAGACAAAAAACTTTTTCAGAAAAGACAAAAATTTTTTTAAGAAAAGGACAAAAATTTTAGTTTGAGTTGGTAATTTGAACTACCAAACCAAACAAGCACTAAGACTATGTTTGAGGTCACATTTGGAAACATGTTTCCAATTTTTTTTTAAATCATTTTCGTTCAATTTTAGTTTTTATTTTTTCAAATATTTTTTAAAAACTCAAACTTTAAAAGCCCATAACTTTATCATTTTAAGTCGAAATGAGATGATTTTTTTTAAATTGCATAGAATTTCAAGAAAAACGAAACAAGATTTATATTACTAATTTTTTTCCAAATACATTTCAGGTTTTTATACTTTTTTATTCTAAACAGTTCATTTTCATAACACATATTTTCAAAACTCAAATTATTTCTAACTTTCAAAATACCGTCTCTAAACGGAACTCTGAATGGAGCCTAAATTGTACACAAAAAAATTTAACAACTTGACACATGTTTAATACCGTCCAATTTTAACAAATGAGATAAGCACTATAGTACAAGACTACAGGTAAATATCCTTTTAAAGGGTGTTTGGTTGGTTAGTTTGAGTTGAAATATTTTAGTTGTAATAGTAAATTTTTTTGAATTTTCAGAAAAAACAAAAAACTTTTTAAAAAAAAAGGCAAAAACTTAAATTAAAAAAAAAGACAAAAAAAAGTTTGAGTTGAGTTGGTTTCTAAACAAACCCTATTTATCTGTTTAGTAGCATTGATGAAAACCTTTTTTTGTTGTTTTTTTTTTTTTTTTGGCGCTCTGAAGACATTTATTTCTAGTTTAGTTGCCCATGACACTTGTCCTATCACAAATATCAATTTAATAGTGGGTGAGATAGTTGACATCATGTTTTCCATTTGATGTTATTATTACAAAGTCCAAATGTTTTAATTCCTGACCTTGGCCATTTATTTGACAGAAGGAACCAATGACATCATGCCACTTCATAGAAATCAATTCCCCTAATAGATTTTATTAATTTATTTGTTCATTATTTTTAAATAGACATGACAATCAACGGAATTAGAAAATTTTGTAACAAGAAGCTTGACTCTTAAAAAATAAATTAATAAAAAATAAAAAAGACAAAGAATAATTTATTTCGAAGGTAGAAATCCAAGCTCAAAGAGGCAAGCTTATGGCTAGGGGTGGCAATACGGGTCGCGACACGACGACACGACTCGAAAACGACACGAATTTTGCGGGTTCGGGTTGGGAAAAATAGGGGGCGGGTCGTGTTCGGGTTGGGAAAATTTGACACGAAAAAAATCGTGTCGTGTTCGGGTTGGACCCGTTTTTTTCGTGTCAATTTTCGTGTTACGTTTCGTGTCAATTTCGGGTCAAGTTCGGGTCAAGTTCGTGTCACGGGTTAATTTCGTGTCACTTTTCGTGTCAATTTCGGGTTAAGTTCGGGTCACGTTCGTGTCACGGGTCAATTTCGTGTCAATTTCGGGTCAAATTTCGTGTCAATTTCGTGTTAATTTCGTATCGCGGGTCAATTTCGTGTCGCGGGTCAATTTCGGTTCGTGTCGTGTCAACCCGTGATGGGTTCGTGTCGTGTTCGTGTCGCGGTTTCGTTTCGTGTTCGTATCGCGGGTCGTGTTCGGGTCGGAGAAGAAAAAAATCAACACGGCTCTAACACGACACGAACCCGACACGTGACACGAATTGCCACCCCTACTTATGGCTCATAATCGACAAGGCAAAATGGTATATATATTTTTTAATGTTCAGCATTAAAATAATATATTTCCTGATCTTCTAACTTCAATCTGGCATAGCCAAATAGTAAATAATTCAAAACAATTCTGAAGTCTCATATAAATAATAAAAAATAAAGTGAATTAACAAAAGAAAGCCTTATTTATTGGCTGATAAATAATTACTTATTTAGAAGTCCTAACTCAAATCCAATAATAAACCCTAACCTCAACCCTAACAATAAATTATTAAAAATTCAAATCGACCCCAGATTAAATATAAACAACGACAAAAGGAATGTAAGTAACAATAATAGTCAACTAAAACAGAAATCATAACAAAAATTAAAATTTCTAATTTCTGTCCTACATGTATTGCTACAGTAACAATGCTTTCCTTTGTGTTTATCCCTTTTTTTTTCCCCTTCAAATGGAAGTGTTTACATAGTTGTTTTACTTGATTTATGTTAAATAATTAAGACAAAGAAACTCGGCTCTAAATAACAAAAAAGTTTGCCAAAGTCTGCAGTTTGGCATGGACATTTGGCGGAGAGTGCTTACCTACATCCCTCCTTGCTAGAGCTACGGCCACAAGCGATGTTACACCGTATTGAGTGAGGGCACGTGCCCCATTTAATTTTTGGATAATTATTGTTAAATCGTTATATTTCTCACAATTTTATAGTTGTTTGATAATAACATTATAATTGTGCTTATTAAATAATAGAAAATATATAACTATTTCCTTGTTTTATTAAAAATTATCTTAATTTCTTTTTACAGTACCACTACTCAAAAAACTTTCTTTGTCACAGGTCACTTATGATAGCCTGCTATTTTCCAAGATGTAGTTTTGGGATTGCGTCCACCGATTTTACCCTTCTTTTTCCTTGGAAGGAACCTATTGTGGGGTACCGAAGGTATCTGTTCATCCATCAGGAATGAAAATTCTGGTTTAGCTTTATAAAATCTGTCGCCTCCATGTTATAACTTGTTTGGTAGGAGCGAGAAGGATGAGAAGGGAGAGAATTAGTTGAAAGATTATGAAATGTTTGGTAGGAGAGAAAAGAATAGAAAATGAATTGGGTGCCTGATTTTATATCATTTTAAAGTCAGGAATTCATATCGAACATATGATCGAGAATGGTCCCCCATACTCTATTTTGGCACTTCTCCAATAATGGAGGTTACAATTTGAAAAGTGGATGTTGGTGTGTTTGGTTTGAACACAATAAAATAGTTCACTTGTCGAAAACTGATCACCTAAGGAGATAATTTGACAGGGCTTCTCATTGTTACCAAGAATTCAAAGATGCAAAGGAAAACAATTTGGGTGGGTCAGCAAGTTTCGTGCACAGCCCTAAAAACTAGCACATTCGTTCTAGTCCTATCCAAAATGTTGGTCTCATCCTTTTTTTGGATGCTAAAAGTTAATCATAGATGCAACAATTCATACTCTGATGAGAAATTTAGGTATTGGAGCTGTAGTTTGAGATGAAGAATGAGAAATTTATGGCTAACTAAATTCAGAGTGCGTTTGGTTGGATGGAGAGATGAACGGAGAGAAAGGGTAGAGAGAGAGAGGACAAATTCATTATTTTATTGGAAGGAAATAGGGAGAAAGATAAGATATGGAATGAGACCTCTGGCTATTAAATTGAATTCCTTCATTGGCAGAATGACTCAAGAAGAAAATTACAATAAATAAGTCATTTTCAAAAATGTTTGAAGTACTAATAAATTTTAAAAATGTTTGAACTAAATTATTTACGAAAAATTTTTAAAGATATTTTTATCATAAATATGATTTTTACACAAACATTTTATTAACAATAATATCTTTAAGATAACATTTGTCATAAATATATTTCGTAAATACATTATTTATCACACATGTGGTATTTACCATCACACAAAAAGTTGTCTGCTATTTGTTTTTATTGTCAAAGTTTTTTGGCATATTTTTCTCCTTCGCCCTTCAAGAAATCCATCAAATTTAAACTAAAATGACTATTTGACCCTAAAAATTTATTACTAAGTAATAATCTTTGATCATTTCAATTCTCCATATTAATCTATAGATTACTATAATCCACTCTTCCACCCATTAAATGGGGCATAAATTTAATTTCTCCTATACGTACATCTTTTAAAAGGTTCTTATGCATGAAAACTAAATTGATTATTTAATAATAAGTTCAAAAATATATATATTCCATTGATTTTTTATTTGGAAAGGGAAATTATCATTCAATTAAAATTGGATACAAATATCAATATTAGAAATGACACAATCTTATGATACAAAAGACATAACCTTCGACTTAGATCGATTTTATCAGTAA
This sequence comes from Ficus microcarpa, assembly GCA_025413485.1. Lineage (NCBI taxonomy): Eukaryota > Viridiplantae > Streptophyta > Magnoliopsida > Rosales > Moraceae > Ficus > Ficus microcarpa. The sequence goes on from JAINRI010000098.1 coordinate 33,370, forward strand.
AATATGATAAAACTCAGCAAGGAGGACATAAACAGAGACTCAGTGACGGGAAAATTCTTCAAATTAATCGGCAATCCTATAATCGAGCATCAACAAAGCTCTTTTCAAAAAAAATTCTATAATCGATGGAATATTCTAATTGATTGAGAGACAGTCATTCGCAGCACAAAGACTACAACAAACTCCGCATAGCCCTAATACTAATGTAACCCACAGATATATCCTGTCAGAAAACAACTCAAGCGAAACCCACACTCAAAAACAAATTGGAGGTGGGGAAACTACCTCCTTTAGTACAAAATTAAAATTAAAGCACAAAAACAAAGCACGAATATAAAATAACATTGTCTGCAAAATTGTTGCTCAATGTAGAACAACTACTCTGCCACACGCCATAACTCATAGGAAATCAATCAGCTCAATTAGATATAAGAGATCACCGCATCAACAATTCGATCACTAAAGCCGCGTCAAATCCTAAACCGCCGAAAGCTCACCGAGTTAAATCTACTCGAGAAACTACCAATTAGGATCCTCTAACTTCATCTTTGTCAATCACCTTCACCTGCTACGACGGTGACTACAGTGGCGAAAGTTCCACATGAAGGGAAATTCTAGGTTATGAGAAATTTGAGAGAAAAAAGAGAAAGGAGAAAGGACTTTTTTTTTTTAGTCAAAACATCAATTATAAACTATATTCTAAAAGTTCAAAATCCCAAAAGACAAAAAAATAATAATAATAATAAATAAAATACTAGCTAACCACTAATAGAAAATATATTTTCCAAGTAAAATCAAAACATGCTCAATCAAATATGACTCGAAAATAATTAGCAAAAATATTCACCGAAAAGAAAAGAATTAGTTAAAATCATTCCTTACGCAGCTCTTTTACTTTCTGCTTCAAACGAGACAACACACACAAAACCTCACTTGGATTATTCATGTGTCAAGTGTAACAATCCTTTAAGACACCTCGGATTTTGAGGAGAAAGATCGGCAACGGAGCAAAGATTTATCAACCGGGAGGTCAAAAAATATTTTCCGGTTAAGACATTAGATCCATTAATAATTATGTTTTTAATAAAATTATTTTATTTCTTAAAATTTAAATTGTTTGTTCAATAAAATATGAGTGATTATGTTTTTTCACAAAAATTGTTACCAAGATTTTCAATACAAAGTGAAGCTTTTAGTTTTTTCATTTTTATCCTATTCTATTGTGTTAGTTCAACTGTGAAATTTATTTGTTTTTGTATTTCTAGAATATAAGTGTATAACTTATTATATTATAATCGATCCTATGGGTAGCTATATTTGCACCCACAATATTAATAATTATCTCCCACCTAATAAATGTTTCCTACTATAAACATAGTAAATCTATCCTTATATAGATATTTTTATATAATATCACATTTAACCCTTTCATACACCTACTTTTATTTTAAATTTTATTTATTTTGTTAAAAATAAATTAACAAATCTAAATCAGAAAAAAAAAAAAAGATATGTTTTCATTCTAAAAAAGAAAGCATAAAGTATCTCCAAAAAGAAAAAGAAAAAAGAAAAAAAAAAGAGAGGAAATAGTAAAGAAGAAAACTCAAGTTATGTCTAAATCAAAAATCAAGAAATGTCATTCTGTATTTTAAAAAAATACATAAATATAGAATCATATAAACTAATATACGAAGAAAAAATAAATAAAAAGAATAATTATATAAAAAACCATAGAGAATCATTTTCAAATGCTAAAAGAAAAAAAAAACACATAATACTAATAAATTAAAAAGCTTAAAAATATATATATTCAATAATTGTTGACTCTTTAAAAAACATTTTTCTTTTATTTTTATTTCTCTTGAATCCTTTATTGAAAATTTTCATGTAATTATAAAAAGATCTTAAGAATAGAAATTGATGAAGAATAATTTTGAGTTTAGACCAATTTCTTAGGTTTTTTAAAATATTATTTTCATTTATGGTTAATGTGGTGTATGTTTTTTAATTATTTTATATAAAAATATTTTCATTTATAGGTACGTGGGGTACGAACCTTTTTAATAGTTTTAAAGTAATTTTTTTGTAACATCAAAATACATTAAAAATCTTTATGACTTTGTGAGGATATTTATTAATATTATGAGTACAAATAAAATCTCCCTGAAATATTTATGGGGGTGTTAAGATTAATTTATACACATATTCACGGTATCAAAATAAAAAATAAAAAAAGCCCACTATATTAAAATTAAAAAAGCAAAAAAGTTAGTGGGGGACATGACAAGAAAGAGAGAGAGAGAGAGAAGAGGCAAGAGATCAAGAGAGAGAATCAGGGTGAAGAATAATAGAAGCAATTAATTTAGGGGAGAGGACACTAGTATAGCTAGTCCTAATATTGGAAGGAATCCAGTCTAATGATATAAAAGATAGAAATATTTGTAGGATAGAACGTACATATATGGGAAATTTAATTTCAAGTTTAATCTGATGCTAACTTTCATAATTAATGTGAATTGTACATTAATCTTGAACCGGAATAAAACTCAATCACTAAATAATAGTCCAAAAGCTACATAAAAGTTGAAAAAAAAAAAAAAAAAAGACAAAGAAAACTAAACAATAATAATAACGAGTAGTGTGTAATTTGATATATCTGATTAGAACGAAAGTAATTGTATAAACGCATGACAATCTAGATATGCTATTAAAATAAACAAAGTCAAAGCAAGCAAATATATGAAATCCCACATCAAAAGTGAGTCCCGATCTTTCTTTCAAAATATATGTAAATATGCATCTTCAATTTTAAATAGTACTTTTTTTTGTTTTTACCGTCATGTTCCTATGGGTTGAAACTTGAAAGTGCCAATGCAGATAAAGTCTTTACAAGCTGTCGAATTAACTTACTGGGTCCCTTATCCATTTAA
>JAINRI010000101.1:0-24077 GCA_025413485.1 Ficus microcarpa
TTTTTCTTCAAGTAAATGACGAAGAGTTCAACTAATAACAAGTAAAGCTGTACCTTTATTTATTTATTTTTGCCTTTATTTTTCAAATTATAATTAGAAAGAAAGAAGAAAGTAGCATTTTTACAACAAATAATTAAACTAATTATCAGTATATTTTGAAAATATTTGTTGTAAAGAATAAACTTATTAGATAAATAATTTATTTACTAAATTTATTATTTATAATGAATGGTTATTTACTTTAAATATTCAAAACCTTATTTCCCAAACATACTAATGATTAGTGGACCAGTATTCGGCCAGTTGGGCTATAAACTGGCTAGGACTTGTTATTCTTGTGTACGCCTGGCTTAGCCCACTTCCTTATGTGGGTTGGCCCGACCTGTCCTGGATTTCCCTCTAAACTTGCGAGGGTCAGATCGGGTGACCGTTTTCATACATCTCAACTAGACTAACTAGCATTCACTAAAATACACATCTCACACTTACCCCTACACTTTGTTTTATTAGTAAAAACTAAGAAGAGAATAACAATCACCTATTCAAAAATCAATGAAAGGAAATCAAATAACCGAAAGGAAAGAAAATCACAAAAAAAAAAAAAAAAAAAAAAGAAAAAAAGAGAGAGAGATTATTCTTGTGTCAAAATGCTCACAACAATAAGATGAGCGAAAATTTTGGTTAATAGTGCTATAATCCATTTTGCATATTATTTTCAAACACATTTTAAATTTTTACACTATCTTATATATCACAGTTTATTTCTAATTTACATTTTAATCAAACACATATTTTCAAACCAAATTCCAAAATTCCATCTCCAAAAGTCCTCCAATTAGTGTTTAATAATTTAAACACACTTATTGTTGGAAGGAGTTTTCAAGTACTACATTCTTGAGGATAAAAAAGATCTGAAGATCTGACAACGTGTGCTCACATACACCCTGAATCATAGGAGGGAGAATGGCAAGAAAGATTCTACACTTGAAGCTCGATATTTATTTTTCGAAAGCAATGACAAAAATGTTATTTCAAACCAATGAATCAATAAATATAATACCATGAGTAAGTGATATTTTAGTTTGTTCATCGAGGAACTTTTAAACTTACGAATCATGCTATGTAGTAATTTATATAACATCCTTAACTCTTCTGATGAGTTAATTAATTCGTGAATTTATATAAATAATAATCAATATTATAATTCGTGCATATAAGTGTTAGATTCAGTTTTCTTTTTTGAGAATCAAACAGCTTCAAATGAAATTAAGAAGCGTAAAAAACTACACAAAGGAATGTGAAAAACCTTGCAAAAGTGGTTTGCGTGGAAGAAATCCGACTTCAAAAGAAATTAGTATTGTTACTCTTTTTCTTTTTATGGAAAGTTGCTGAGAATCTTATTCATCAGAAACGTCCTTCAAAAGCTAAATAAGTAGGAAAGATGCTGAAATTTGCTTTAGGGACCTGCAAAAGAAAAGGCAAAAAACAAAAGAAAAAGTATTGAAAGGATATTAAAGATATGCCCGTCTAACCCAATTTTTATTTTCAATAAAGTAAAAGGAGAAGCGCAAACTATAATTTTTTGGTAAGTGTTTGAAACTAATATTTTGGGGAGGTCTACAATGAGATCTCCCCACTTTACAACAGGGTTAAATTTAAAGGCCTAAAATGGAAGAAAGTGAGATAAAACGATTTAGAAATTTTCGATACATGGCTAACGTTTCCATTTATAAGACATACCATCTAATTTACACAATGTTTATTGTAAGAACAAATATTTCACAATGGAATGGGTACAATTAACTATCTTCGTAAGTAAAGGAACCAAAAAGTAAAATTGCAAAATCCCAACCCACAATGGGTTCTTACAGAAGAGAGATTATCAGAAAATATACAAAGAGCCATATCAAAAGTCTCCTTCAACCTCTTGTAAAAAATTAAGCAGCATTTCTAATGACGCCTAGAGGGCCTTCATTTGAGAGTATTGTCCGAGTACGTGGAACCTGTTGCTGCACCCTCCGTAGAACCTTCCAATCTTTTGCTTTAATTCTTATCTTTTTACTGTATTCTCGTGGCTCCCATACCTAATCCAGCCACACATATATAGTTATCATCAGATATTACTTCATCAATGGGGTAAGACTACCCAAAAAAAAAAATTTATAATAAAGTTTAAATAAAATTAGCCCTTTTTAATAAGCATTAAAAAAGTTATAATAAGTTTGTAATATTTTACTAAAATTATGATATAATTTTCAAAATTAGTTTGAAAAAGTTTACATTTGTCATAGTATGTTTAATACACGAATTAATACACTTTCTCACTCCGAACTTAATTTTGATCTTATAATACCCAAATTACCCATAAAAAGAAAGACTACAATTATGTATCAATTATATTGTTATCCCATGTATTTTGTTTATTTAAAGCATATAATGTATTTTAAAATTTTACAATTTTATACTATTAGATTATATTTAGTACATAAATCTATACACTTATACGATCATGCTTAACTTTTACATTTAAAATACCTAAAACGGGGAAAGAAAAATTTAACTTTATAATTTAAGTTAGAATTTCTTTGATTTTTTTAATTTTTAAATTCAAGGATTTTGGGTATTTTAAATGTAAAAATTAAGTGTTGATCCTGAAAATATATAGATATATGTATTAAACGTTATCTAATAATATAATAATGTGAAGTTTTAAAATGCATTGTATACTTTTTAAATAAAAACAAAACGGATGGTATAAAAATGTAAATAATACATAATTGTAGTCTTTTTTTTTTTAAGGGTAATGTAGACATTTTAAGGTCAAAATTAGTTGTCAATTGAGAAAGAATATAAATTTATATATTAAACATGATTTGATTTTATCATAGAGTGTATTTTTTGAATAAAAATAAAATACAAAAATACAAAAACTTAAATAACCCCTTTTTAAATCATGTTTTGTATAGCTCTTATTAAAAATTTTTCTATAAAATTAAAACTCTTCAAATAAATCATATAAAGACTTTCAAAATTAAATTTTGGAACAAAAAAGCTAAAATGAGCTTTCAAGAAACTCTACCAAACATACTGGTTATGCATTGAACTATACTGACAAATACATCTTTACTCTGAAGACAATTTTTGACTGGATTATGTGCCAATCACCGATCAGTATTTTTCCAAGTGGAGGACCCACAGATGGTGATGTCGACAGCTTTTTTTTTTTTTTTTTTGAATATAAATTTTCTTTACGCATGCTTAAAGCGTTTACAGAACAATGTAGAGTTGGAATTTATTCGTCAGTGTACGGGCGGCTTGAATTTAGAAAAGATGTTTGGCTATTTGTGTTTTTAACATATCTATATGAAAAAAGAAAAGAAATAATAAATATAATTGGATAAGTGAACTTTTTTTTTTTTAAGAAGCAACTGTGGTCCAATCTTTTGAAGACGTGTACAATCAAAACAAGGTGGTGAGAATGCGTTGCGTTGCATCAAATTTGAGCCCACTAATATTCTTCTTCTTCAGAACGGAACAAAAAAAGGTGTTGACTTTTGGAACAAAGATTGTGTTGACTTATCTATCTCTAATTTCTACCAAAATTTTGTTTCAGGGCTTTTGCCCTGCCTAATTTAATTTTGAAATGTAGTAGCAGCCAAATCCATTATTAGTAGGTTCATAGTACTTTCTATTTAATTGTAATATTTAGAAAATTATTTCATGGTTCAAAGAGTTAGGGGGAAAAAAAGGAGATCCCAAATCAAAATTAAAACCTTTGTTACACATACAAATCTTTAAAACTATGTTTGGTAGGGTTGAAAAGGGAGAGAAATTATAAGGATTTTGGAGAAACAAGGGAAGAGTTATTTGTTGGAGAGGAAAATAAGAAGTAAGAAAGTTGTAAACCCATCAAATGCGGTTTCTTTATTTTACGTTACATTTTGGACATCTTTTTCATTGTTACGGATTATTCGTGCATCAGAGTAATGATCTAGTTGAAGTTAAATTGCATTGAGAGTAGTTTGTAAATTGGTTCAGTCGATAGGTTATGTAATCATTAATAAAGGGATGTTATTTTTAATGTAAATGTAATATGTTTATTATTTTTATTCTGAATCATTTTGTGAAAATTAGGCTCTCTAATAGATAATACACTGGATAAGTCAATTGAAAAAAACTATAAAAACAACAATATAAGGACATTTAAAAAAAAAAAAAAAAGAGAAAACACCTAAATAATATAAATTTAAAAATTATTGCATCAACATAACATAAAAAATTAATACTAAACTAACAAAACACAAAATTAAACTAAACTAAATTAAAATTTATATCATATTGATGGTCAAAAATAAGAAATTTGTATTATGTTGATCAATAGATGAAAAAAAAAAAAGACATTTTGAAATTGTTTGGAGAATCACTAAAGGGTAAAAGTGTGTGCGTATTTTATTGCAATTTATTTAAATTAAAAAAAAAAAAAAAAAAAAAAAAAAAAAAAAAGGACTACAGATCTTGTAAGAATTCTCAGGCGGAAGCCGTTCCCATCACCAAGTGGATTTCCGAGCCCACAAAGTAATGTTGTCGCAAGTAGTTGACAAGATTTTCTTTTATTTTAAAAAATAAAAAAAAAACGCCGGGGGGGGGGGGGGGGGGGGAACTTGACAAGATTTGCCAATAGATCTCACAGAATTAAAAAGCTAAAAATGGCCGACATAACTAAATGCAAATTATTCTTCTTGACGAACAATTATTTTGCCTGAGTTTCAGTTCTCTGCAAGTGGAAGATCAGCGCTGAGCAAATTGCAAAATTCTTTTGTTTTCTTCATTCTCGGCGTCGTTTCTGATAAGGTGGTTTGCTTAAGTCGTTCTTTCGAGTGCCAGTTTGTCTGCCCAGGTATGTTAATCAATTACTCGTCTCGTTAACATCTTCAAATATATATACACACACAAACACACACACACACACACACACACATATACATGCGTATATAGATACATAGCCTGTTCTTTCAAATGCTGCAGATATTTTTGTTTTCTTTTCTTCATGAACTTTTTTTTGTCGAACAGCTATGGATTGTCAACTCAGTGGCTTAAATAATATATAGCCTTAAAATGACCAACTACGAAAAAATGATTTGAGGTATATTTACGAACAGATTTAGAGAGCGAACAACTAGCATCAGGACAATCGAGCATGTCTCAATTGGATTGTCTCCTGTTAGATCAATCATCCTCTCCCAAGTTTGGGACACTAAACCTAAATAAATTAAAAATGCATCAGAACATGGCCCTAAGGCTCATATTTTTTTCGAGATCGCAATTAAGGAAAAACCGTAAAAAAAAAAATTGCTAAATAATTTTTTGGTTGATTAATCTCTGAATTTTTATATTTTATTTTGGGAAAAAAAAAATACTAGAATTACCACCAGAGGTTTTCCTAAATGTGTTTTTCCCTTCAGTTTTTTGAAAAGTCCATTTATCCCTCAGATTTTACAAAAAGACAAAAAGTATTCCACATGTTAGTTTTGGTCAAACCATCCATCTAAATAAAAGAAAATATTGTAAATGACATTATATATATACTAAAGGAGTGTCCTTTGACCCGCACGTTGACCGAAAATTTTTTTGCCGCTGCTTTCTTTTAGTCGGTTGACGATTTTGCCCTCTGTTTATGCCTACCGGTCATTTATCTACAGTAACTTTCCTCTTTTGGCCCTATAGCACTAGGGTTTCCTCTCTTCTTCTTCTCTGCTGCCGCCTCCTCCATTTTGCATGTTCATATTATTTTCCATTTTGTTCTTCCTCTCTCTTCCACTCTCTGTGGGGTTTTTTTTTTTTTTGCTCTTCTTTTTGGTCGTTCTTCTTCTCTCTGCCGACGCCTCTTTGGATTTTTCATTTTCCTCTTCTTCTTTCTTCGCCTCTCTGTTGTTCTTTTTCTTTTTCTTTTTTTTTTTTTGGCTTTCTTGGCAAAACGACATTTCTTTAAAAAGCGTGAAACAGGGTAAGAAATGGAGTTGGAAAAGGAAAGCAGATTTACAGTAGTTTTCCTCTTTTGTCACTCTAACTCTAGGGTTTTCCCTCTTCTTCTTCTCTGCTGCCTCCTCCTTCATTTTGCATCTTCACATTATTTTTCATTTTGTTCTTCCTCTCTCTTTCACTTTCTGTTGCTTTTTTTTTTTTTTTTTTTTTTTTTTTTTTTTTTTTTTTGCCTTTCTTTTTGGTAGTTCTCTTTCTCTCTGCCGACGCCTCTCTTCATCGTTGAATGTGATTTTTGGATTTTTCATTTTCCTCTTCTTCTTTCTTCGTCTCTCTGTTGTTCCTTTTTTTTTTTTTTTTTTTTTTTTTTTTTTTTTTTTTGCCGTTCTTGGGAAAACGAAAAGGAAAGCAGATTTCTTTAATTTTCCTACTACTATATAAATATATATAGGCATGTTGCCTTCTCCGTATGCCAAGAATCGCCAGTCCTTGCCCTCTTTGTCTGCTTCACTTATTTAATAAATTTAATAATAATTAATGGAATTTTAAATTTTCTTTACAATTTTTTTACATGCAATTGTTAGTTTATTTATTAATTTATTTTGTGTGTGGGATTAAGTGGGTTCTTCTTTCTTTCTTCGGTGATCCCAAAATCTTGGTGCTTAACAAGTTCCCGTTTCGGTGATTTTGGATAATTTTAATCAATTCTATTTTGAGGAAAAACGGCTTGGATAGAGGACGGAATATCTGAAAAATAAAAAAACCTGCCAAAACCTGTTGTTTCGATGATGCAACGTTTCTTTGACAACGTTCTTGCTGTTACCAAAGAGTGAGTTCTCGGGTTTTTAATTTTTTATTACTCATTTAGAGTTTTTTCCATTTCGGTTTTTGATTAAGTTGTTGTTTTATTTCCTTTTAATTTTTTTCGGTCATGTTCTTTATTTTCTCATTTTTCCTGCCGTCCATGCCCCTCTCCCTCAGTCTGTGTCTGTGTTTTTTTTTCCTTCTTTTTGGTAGTTCTTTTTTTTCCCTCTCTGCTGATAATTCTCTCAGTTTGCTCATGATTCTTTTTGGTCATTTTCTTTTTGGTGTGATTGTAAGCAGGTTGATTGGAACTGTTGATGAGCATATTGAAGACTTTTTTATCCGTCATTTTTGTATTCTCAAATTTTTGAGTTCCCTCCCCCCCGGTATTATTTTATTAATTTTCTATTTTGATTTTTATTTATTTATTTTTAGTCTATATAGGTTTGTCTGATGATTTATGGTTATATTATAGGATTTAGTTAGATTTGAATGAATGGTTAAGTTTTCCTGTTATTTGAATTTCTGTTTTGCTTAGATTGTTTCTATGTGATATAATTTGTTTTTGTTTGGTTGATTTCTCCTATTTATTCGGTGCTTTTAGTTTAGTTTGTTTAGTTGTAATTGTATTATTTGTTAAAACTTCGTAACTTGCAGTCTGTTTCTTGGGAGTTGTAGTATTTGTACATCTGAAGTATCTGTGATTTGCTTTATGTGTATTGTGTGTTGTGACTACATGTATTTTTATCCATATACGTGTACAGTTTTTATTACTCCTGTTTTTAACCGACTCTTTACAAAGTGCCTTCTGGAAATTTTTTCACCTGCTTTTCTCTTTCCTTATTACCTGTTTTCTCATTTATTACATCTTCCTTATAGTTTACTATTACTATTCCCGTAATATCCTCCGAATTACTTCGTTTCAAACCTTCTTCAGTTCTGAGTTCAAATATTTTATTCTCCTGTTTGTCTTCTAAAAACTGATCGTTTTGGAATATTCGTTTTTGTCGAAAGCTTCTGTTTTCATCCAGGTACTATATTTAATGTTGCTTTTTTATTCTGTCAATTATTTTCTTCAATAATTTTCTATTCCATGTTTATTGATTTTTGTATTCTTACTACTAATTTTCAATTCATTTTATTGTCTGGATGTTTTTCTCCTTCTAAGTATGCTTGCTGCTTATATTGTCGTTTATATTGTTCATTTTTTATATGCTTGCTGCTTTTTGTTTGTTCTCACCTTTTGCTGCTGATATTGTCGCTTATACTGTTTTTCTGCTTCTGGATGTTTATATTGTTGCTTACTTTCCATTTTCTGTTGTGGTTTTTTATTTACTTTGTATGTCTTTCTTTCTTTTCTTTCTGTTTTTTTTTTTTTACCGTCTAACACAATATAAATGATCTTCTGTTTTGTTTAGAAATTTTTTTTTTGAATTTTTTTAAAAAAAATCTTAACATGCTATGATGATCTCTAATTGGATACGTTATAATGCATATGCCAGATATATTATTTAGTTTGGTATATGTTGATGAATATCATATTATTGATAGTATACTTAAATGACTAATGAATATTATTTGACAGTTTTTATAATTGCCGTAAATGTTTGGGAATTATATAATATTTTCATTATTGTCATTCTGTTTCTTTTACTGAGTATGCCTACCAGTTATTTATTTAGGGTGGTTTTCTTTTTTTTGTCCCTGTAATCCTAGGTTTCTTCTCTCTTCCTATTCTCTGCCATCGTCTCCCTTCATTTTTGAATGTTATGGGATTTTTTATTTCCCTCTTCCTCTCTCTCTCTCTCTGTCTCTGTTGGTCTTTTTTTTTTTTTTTTTTTTTTTCCTTTCTCTTTGTGTCTATTCTGTTTTATTCATTTCGTTTTTCTGTGTTTGTAAAAATATATATAAATATACTTCTATATTACCGTTTACTTTGATTTATTTGATATTTAGTTTATTGTAATTTTATTTTCTTCTACAATTTTGTCTGTTGACTTTTTCAAGTTTTCGTCCTGAAATTTTAAGTTCCAACTTATGGTTTTAAAATTCTATTCTCTGAATTTTTTTACATTGTTCATCGGTTATTTCTCAGTTCTTAGTTTTGGTTTATGTTGTTTAACCTACTTTTATTTTCTTCTGTTTTCGTTATTTTATTTTCGTTATTATTATTAATATTCTTTTCTTTGCAATTATTCTCAAACATTTCACCTGGTAGTTATTGAAAACGAAGTTGAATTATTTTTTAGTTATTTTTCGTCAATACTCTTATGATACAAGAGATCTGAGCGCATTTTAATAATATTTAATAGCTTCTTTTATGTTAAGAGTTAATATCAATTTTTCTTCTATTTTTTATACTATGTATAGATATGTTGCATTATATATTTGAATTTCTGGATGTCATTAAATATGTTATATAAGTTTGTTACTTTTTTTGCTGTCAAAGTATTGTCGAAGTTTTTTTTTTTTTTTTTTTTAACTAAATGTAGCTGTTTTTTTTTTTTCTTTAAGTTATCCGGGGGGGATTTTTTTTCCCTTTTTATTCAATTAGTGAGGTATTTAGATTTATTATTGTTACATTTGTATATAAATCTTTTCATTATTACAAGTTATTGTAATTTAAATTCATTTATGTCATTTGTTATATTTTTGTTGGGAATTAATGTAATTTATATTATTTGATGTAATTTTTTATAATTTGTATTCTTATAATGTAATGTTAAGTTCTTATTTTATCTGTACTTTTATTTAATTCATATCTATGTTACAAGGAAAAATTACTATTGAAAAATGTAAATGACTTTGGTTGTTTATCATTTAATTTACCTAAACATAACTTTTTAATGACAAGAGAAAATTTGAACAAATTTGACTGCCAAATAACATGTATCTAGAATAATATGAATTATCAGTAAATAAATTTGACATGATAAAGTTTTATCTAAACTTGAAATTTATTTGCATGTTTAGTTCAGATTCCTATAATTTTTATCTTTAATAATATAATATACGTAATCAAATAAGCTTAATGATAACTTTAGATATCAAAATGTTACATATAAGTTACATAAAAATATATAAATACAGATTAAAATAATTTCTTACATAAAAACTTAAATGCATTAAATATATTTAACAAAATATAATTTATAGTAGAATGTTTAAAAAACTAATATTAGATAAAAATGATAATAAAATAAAATTAAACAAAATTTCTTTGTTTACTTATGGATAATTTATTCATAACTGTAAAATAAACTATATTCATAAATAAATAAATTTAGACGAATAAAATTTTATATAACTTTAATATATATTTATGTGTTTCGATAAAACTTTTAACATTTTTAACCTCAATTGTACAATAAATCTAATATAAATCTAATATAATACAATAAAGAACAAATTGAAGTATTTAAATATTATATATAATATGAAAAAAAATATATATGAAGTGAAATTTAAACGATTTATTATATAAAAATATAAGTTCATGATGTATATTTCATGAACTATATACTTCATAATATGATACATAAAAATTACAAATTTTACAAAATTATCATATAATGAAAAAAAAAATCTGTTTCTTTATGAATAATTTATTTTCATGTATAAAATAAATCTTATAGAAGAAATTTTTTTTTTCTTCTGAATCTTATATTTTTTGTATATTTACTCATAAACAATTATTTTAGAGAAAAAAATATAAACATAATTCAATATTCAATAAAACAAAATTTACAGAATGAAAATCACATAATAAAAAATAAATTAATATAATTAAGCTGTAATAATTGTACAAAGAAAATAATATGGACAAATAATTCAATCTTAAATAAGAGAAAAATTTACAGACTAATGGAAGACAATTTAAAATAATAAAAAAAATAAATTTACACAATAGAATTATAGTAGTGAGGATAGAAAATATTTTTGAATAATTTTTAACCATAAGAATGTTATGAATTTAAAAGAAAAAAAAGTCAATTATGAAATATGAATGGTTAAATTATAAGCTAAAATATTGACAACAAAATTTCCTCAATATTTTATGCATTTATTAATGTTAATAGAATGAATTTTATTTCTCATATTAAATTTACTTAGGCGAATGAAGTTGTTTTTATTATTTGACTTTTAAAATTTTTGTGTTTTTTTTATTGTTTATTGTGTTTTGATTAGAAAATATTATTTCATTCTATTACAATGGATTAAATTTTCCCGCAAACTTTTAACATTTTTGACTTCAATTATACAATAAATCTAATATAATATAATAACGAACAAATTTAAGTATTCAAATATTATATATAATATGAAAAGCAATATATTAATTGAAATTTAAATGATTTATTATATAAAAATATAAGTTCATTAGGTATATTTCATAAACTATATAATCCATAACATGATACATAAAAATTAAAAATTCTGCAAAATTATTATAAAATAAAACAACGAAAGAATTTTTTGCTTATGAATAATTTATTGTAAGCTATAAAATAAATCTTACAGAACAATTTGTTTTTTAGTCTGAATTTTATATTTTTTATATATTTAATCATAAACATTTAATTTACAAGAAAAATAATTATAAACATAATTAAATATTCAACTAAAAAAACCTACCCAATGAAAATGGCATAATTAAAAAATAACTTCATATAATTACGCTGTAATAATTGTAGGAAAAAAATAACATGGACAAATAATTAAATATTAAATAAGACAAAAATGGACAGACAAGTGGAAAACAATTTAAGATAATAAAAAAATAAATTTACAGAATAAAGTTATAGTAGTGAAAATAGAAAATATTCCCGAATAATTTTTAACCATAACAATGTTATAAATTTAAAATAAAAAGAAAATTCAATTATAAAATATGGACGGTTAAATTGTAGGATAAAATATTTGGAATAAAATTCCTTAAATATTTTATACATTTCTATATTTATTTATAATGTTAATGTAATTAATTTTATTTCTCATACTAAATTTATTTAGGTGAATGAAATTTTTTTTACTATTTGACTTTTAAAATTTTTGTGCCTTATTCATTGTTTATTATGTTTTGATTAGAAAATATTATTTTATTTTATGATAGTGGATAAAATTTTGTCCCAAAATATTTGATGATAATATTTCTTATTACTATGTTTTTACTGCTTCCATGTTTTTTTTTTTTAAATTAAATAGTTAAATGTTCTTACTTTTTTCTTATTACATTTATATGTACATTTTTATTTTTTTTACAATATTTGATACTGTGTTTTTTCTATTTTCTATTACAAAATTCAAAGAATGGAAAAAAATTCTGGAAAAAATACTAACTATTCAAGACGTTTAAAACGTCAAAAAGTTCAATATTATATGAATGATAATGAAGCATCTACATCAACAAATGTGAACGTTTCAAATACAGAATATCAAGAATTAAATACTGAAATATCTATTCCTTCATCGTTTGAAAAAGGTAATTTAATTATTTTAAATTATATTTTACTTTTTATATATTTATTAATTTAGCCAATATTTTTTACTAACATTTTCTTATTTTGTTTCCCTTCATTTTTTCCATAAATTTTATGATTTAGACTCAAACAACGAATATATAGATATTGGAGACTGTAATTGTGTATGTCAATATTGCGAAGCATTATTTTGGAAATTTGAACAAACACGTAAGACAAATCCACCAAAATATTTTCTATGTTGTCAAAATGGAAAAATTAGTATTCCTTTAAGTAAAAAATCACCACCAATTTTAGATCAATTATTAGATTATTACGGAGGTCCTTTAAGTACAAATTTCAGAAAAAATATTAGGACTTATAATTCTATGTTTGCTTTTACTTCATTTGGAGCAAATATTCAATCAGATATTAATAATTCTTTGGCACCATATATTTTTAAAATTAGTGGTCAAATACATCATTTAATGGGATCTTTACTTCCAATTGATAATAATCCTCCAAGATTTGCACAATTATATATTTATGATACCGAAAATGAAATTCAAAACAGAATAGCTACACTTTCAAATGTTGATAATTTAAATGAGACAATAATTGAAAAATTAATTACAATGTTAGATGAAACAAATAGATTAGTACAACTTTTTAGAGCTGTTAAAGAAATTTATAAAAATAATCCAATACCATCATTGAAATTAAGATTATTAGGAAGACGACAAGAAGATAGTGTACAATATGATCTTCCAACTTCAACAGATATAGGTGCTTTAATTGTCGGAGATATTGGTGAATATGAAAATGGAAGAGATATTATTATTCATAATCAAAGTGGACAACTACAAAGAATTAACAAACTTCATCCATCTTATATGGCATTACAATATCCATTATTATTTCCTTATGGAGAAGATGGATATAGAATGGATATAAGATGGAATTCAAATTTTATAGGTAAACAACCACGTAGAAATCGAATATCAATGAGATCATTTTATGCTTTCCAACTTCATCAACGAATACAACAAGGAAATACATTATTTAGATCTGGTCGACTTTTTCAACAGTATATTGTAGATATTTATGCTTCTATTGAAGAAGATCGTTTAGATTATATTAAACATAATCAAAACAATTTAAGATCCGAAATTTATAAAGGTATTCAGGATGCTATAATTAGAGGTGATACAGATGCACAAGCAATTGGAAAAAGAATTATTCTACCATCATCTTATACAGGAAGTCCAAGATATATGATTCAAAATTATCAAGATGCAATGGCAATTTGTAGACAATATGGAAACCCTGATATATTTTTAACATTTACATATAATCCTAAATGGCCAGAAATTACAAGAAGTTTATCATTAATTCCAGGACAAAAACCTGAAGATAGACCAGATATTATAAGTAGAGTATTTAAAATTAAATTAGAACATTTATTAAAAACAATAAAATCAGGAGTAATTTTTGGGCCCATAATAGCAGGTTAGTTATTTTATTTTATATAATTAATAAATATATTATTATTATGATAATTTTTCATTCCAAAAATTTAAATACTAACATTATTTTTTCCTCTTTTTTTTGTCCCAGATTTATATGTAGTCGAATTTCAAAAACGAGGTTTACCTCATTGTCATATGTTATTTTGGTTATATCCTGAACATAAATACCATGATTCATCACAAATAGATAAAATTATTTCCGCTGAAATTCCAAACCCAATAACAGATCCTTTAGGAAATAAAATTATTACTGACTATATGATACATGGACCATGTGGATATGCAAAAACATCTGCACCATGTATGAAAAATTCCAAATGCTCAAAAAAATTCCCCAAACAAATAAAAAATGAAACAACAATTGAAGAAAATGGATTTGTAAATTACCGTCGAAGAGATACAGATTTTAACGTTATTAAAGAAGGAATAAAACTTGATAATAGATATGTTGTACCTTATAATCGAACATTGTGTTTAAAATACTCAGCACATATTAACGTTGAAATATGTTCTCAATCTATGCTTATTAAATATTTATTTAAATATTTAACAAAAGGGCCAGATAGAATTAGAGCCGTTATTGAAGATAACATTGTTACTGAAAATAATCAAACAATAAATTATAAAGAAGTTGATGAAATAAAAGCTTATCTTAATTGTCGATATATTACACCTTATGAAGCAATTTGGAGAATATTTGAATACCCCATACATCATAGAAATCCAGCTATTCAACGTCTTTCCATTCATTTACCAAATATGCAAAATATAACATTTCATAAAAATCAACAATTACATAATATAATTCGACAACCACGAATTGAAAAAACAACATTAACAGAATGGATGGAAGTAAATAAAACAGACGAAGATGCTCGACAGCTTACTTATATCGAATTTCCAACAAAATTTGTTTGGAATAATAAAGATAAATTATGGACTCATCGACAACATGGACATACTATAGGACGAACATTTTATATCCATCCAAGTTGTGGTGAATTATACTATTTAAAATTATTATTAAATCATCAAAAAGGATCAACAAGTTATGAATCCCTTCGAACAGTAAACAATATTATTTATACCACAAATCAAACAGCCTGTTATGCATTAGGGTTATTAGGAGATGATAAAGAATGGGATGAATCAATGGAAGAAGCATCATTTTGGTCAACATCAACACAACTTCGTCAACTTTTTATTACAATACTATTATTTTGTAATATTTCTAATCCCATAAAATTTTTGGAAAAACATTGGAAATTAATGTGTGACGATATTTTACACAAAGTAAAAATCTTATTTAATAACCCATATTTTCAAATTCCAGAAAATGAGTTATATAATTTTGTATTATATGAATTAGAAAAATTATTAAATCTAAATTCATCTTCTCTATCACATTATAATCTTCCACTTCCAACTGGATCATTAATTGAAGATTTAAATAATAATCTTTTAAGAGAAGAACTTAATTACGACAAATATCAATTAAAAGAAGAAAATCTTAACTTAGTACAAAATTTAAATCAAGAACAACTATATATTTATAATCAAATTTTAGAAGCAATTGAGAGGAAACAAGATAATTTATTTTTCATATATGGTTATGGTGGTACAGGGAAAACATATTTATGGAATGCTATTATTAGTAAAATTAGATCAAATGGTGAGGTTGTACTAGCTGTAGCATCATCAGGAATAGCATCATTATTATTACCAAAAGGTCGAACAGCACATTCAAGATTTCGTATACCACTTTCAATCGATAAATTTTCAACCTGTCAAATCAAAAAATGTACTCAATTAGCAAAATTAATTGAAAAAACAACATTAATCTTATGGGACGAAGCACCTATGACAAATAAATATTGTTTTGAAGCTTTAGACAAAACATTACAAGATTTAAAAAATGACTTCAGTCGTCCTTTTGGAGGAATGACAGTTATATTAGGTGGTGATTTTAGACAAATATTACCAGTTATTCCAAATGGAACAAAAGAGAATATAATTAATGTAACTATAAACAATTCTTATCTTTGGCAACATTTTCGTATATTGACCTTAACAGAAAATATGCGCTTAAAAAAGTTTGACTCCAATCTTGATGAACAAATAGAAATTTGTAAATTTTCTGAATGGATTTTAAATATTGGTAATGGAACAGCAAATGGAATAAAAGATACAGAAAATGAAGATGCTACTTGGATTAAAATACCGGAAGAATATATATTACCATACGATAAAGATTCTATTAAACACATTTCGGCAACAATATATGAAAATTTCAATAATAATTTTAACAATATTGAATATCTAAAACAACGCGCAATTGTTACACCTAAAAATAAAACAACTGATGCAATAAATAAATACTTATTAAGTTTAGTACCAACGGAAACAAAAATTTATTATAGTTATGATACTATTCTTTCATCATCTGGAAATCTTGACGAATTAAATCTTTTGTATCCTACTGAATTTTTACATACACTTAATTTTAATGGATTACCTCCACATGAATTAGAATTAAAAATTGGAATTCCAGTTATGTTAATTAGAAATCTAAATCAATCAATGGGATTATGCAATGGTACAAGACTTATCATAACACAACTAACAAATAGAATTGTTGAAGGCCGTATTATTAATTCTAATGATACAAATGAGAAAGTTTATATACCAAGAATAGAAATGACAATAAATGAATCTAATTATCCTTTTACATTAAAAAGACGACAATTCCCTTTAAAAATATGTTACGCCATGACAATAAATAAAAGTCAAGGTCAATCATTGAATAAAGTTGGACTTTATTTAGAAGATGAAATTTTTAGTCATGGACAACTATATGTTGCATTATCTAGAGTAACATCACCAAGAGGCTTACATATTTTGATACATAATTCAATTAATAAATTTCCAAATCATATTAAGAATATTGTTTATAAAGAAATATTACATAATAATCATGAAAATTCATAATATATTAGACAAAATAAATCTTTCTCAAATATTAGTTTCTTTCTAAAAATTATATTATTAAACATTTATCATAATCTGCAAATATTAAATTGAATAAATTTATAACGAAATATATGTATATGTTTTTTTTTATTATTTATAGAAAATGGTTAGTCCACTACGAATACTAAAAGCAGGAGAAACATATGACACAATCCGTGGTCGAGTTTGCCGCTTATGGAGGAACACAGACTACAACACTGGCCGTCTAATAAGCGTTGATTGCTTATTAGTAGATGAACAGGTAATTGAATTAAAATTTTCCAGTAGAATGATATTTATCAATAATAAAATTTCCATATTATTAAATCATATTAAATTAATATATATATATATATATATATTTTTACAGGATGAAGCAATACATGGATTTGTTCGTGCAAAAGATGCTGATTTCATAACAAGCAAAATACAAGTGAGTAATATATATGAAATCAGCAATTTTTTTGTCACGAACAACAAACAAAGGTACAAAATTGTTCCACATAGAGCGATGTTACAATTTGCGAGGTCCACAATTTTCAAGGAAATTGAAGAAGATATTCCCGAGATACCTCAGTACAAATTTAATTTCGTGGAGTATGACCAATTAACATCAAGAATTGACATCAATGACCTTCTTTCAGGTAAATAATATATATGAATATTTTTATTAATTAAGAAAAATACAAATATATAATATTAATATTAATATTTAATAATTTTATGCTCATAATTTTATGGCAGATGTTATTGGTCGTCTTATATCTATAAAAGGTATTGAAGAATCCAATGTGGGTAACAGATTAGTTAAAAGGCGAAATCTAACAATTCAAAATATCAGGTAACTATAAATTATATATCATTATAAATATATTTCAATTTAATTAAAAATCAATCTGTAATAATTTATTTATTTAAATTTTTTATTTTTTGCAGAGAAGAATCACTAAGCATAACTCTTTGGGGAGAAACTGGAGAAATTTTAATCAAAATACCGTTGAAAGAATGTCCGAACCAGTGGTCGTCGCCTTTACAGCTATGGCAGCTAAACAATATCTTGGTAAGCATAAATATAATAAAAATTAATAAATATAAATTTATTACAAATAACAACAACATGTTTTTAATCATTATTTATAATAATTATAAATATACAGGTGGACTTTATGTTGCAAGCACTTCTGCAACATCATTTTATTTTGAACCAGACATCGCTGAATCAAAGAAAATCAAAAAAAGGTAGTCTAAATATTTATTAAAAAAATATTATACTTATTTATACATTTTATGATTATCTTTAAAAAATAACATTATTTCATATTTTATTTTTTATGATTATCTTAAAAAAATTAACATTATTTCATATTTTATCTATTTACAGGTTTAGTCATTCCATTCAAGGAATTGACTTCATTGCTCCATCAACACAAAAACCAATAACATTAGAGGAGCAAAAAACAATGAACAGACTAATGATAGCAGAACTGCGGTGCTTGGATCCATATCAAAACCAGGTAAATATTAATTTAGTACTTCTCAATTATAATATACAATTTAATATATATTATCTTTTTGAAATAATAGGACCAAAAATTTACTACAAAGGCAACCATCACTGAAATCGATGCACAACAAGGTTGGTTTTACAATGCCTGTCCACGCTGCTATAGACGTGTCAAACAATCAGGAACTTCATGGTGGTGCGATACGCATGCGTACTTAACGACAATACCAATTAGTTGGTAATATTGATCACTTTTATTATATAAAAATTAATAAATAACTCTTAAATACCACAAAATTTACTACCTTTCGATTTCTTATAACAGGTACAAAATTAATGCTCGAATCGAAGACAGTACTGGGGGAATAAATGTTGTCATGCTTGGAAAAACAGTACAATCACTGGTGAATAAAGCTTGCTCCATACTAACAATCCAAGAAGGATATACTGATCCAAACATTATTCCCCCCTCTCCTCGATCAACTCAAAGGCACGTCAAAAATATTTTTGATTCAATTTCGTCCAAGAGGTGCATTTATCGATGCAACGGTTGTTAAAACCTTTGATGACGATGAATCACGAATGTCATTGCCACCACCAGCAATCAAATCACCAACATATACTCCAACACCATCAACATCTTTGGATCCAGAAACACCACTACCAGAAATAAAAAAAGATGTGAAAAAACAGCTTTTCATCACTGAATCCATAACGGAGGACGTTGAATCAAGGTACATTATTATTTATAATTTGTTTCAAATTTTTTATATTTATCTACATAAATTGTAAACAATTATATAATTAAACTTATCATTATTTCAGTCCCCAGCAATATCCTTCATCAACAGAAACTCAGACATCTTTTGTTGACCCATCCAGAAAACGAAAAGAATCAAGGTATAGTTATCTTATACTTATAATTACTTATTATATAATTATATCAATTTTAAATTTATCTATAAAAATGAATTAATAACATTTTTTTTCTTATGACAGATCTGATGAAAAGGGGAAAAAGATTAAACACGGTTGATGAAATTCCAAGTATAAGATGCTTTATTTCTAGCAACGCTATATATAAATATATGTATATATGTTTGTCTGTATATATAAACCCAACTTTTTGAAACAGCACATATTGTATAATATGTTTGTCTGTATATATAAACCCAACTTTTTGAAACAGCACATATTGTATAATATATAAACCCAACTTTTTGTCTGTATATATGTTTGTCTGTATAAACCCAACTTTTTGCCCATAATTATATTATTTATCTTAACTAATCATTTTTATTGTATAATAATCAGTTATTTCATTTTATTTTATCTTTACATCGCCGTGCGTAGCACGGGTATTAAACTCGTTTTTACTAAAAGAAGTAAATAGCAAGATTTTAAAATATTTAAAGTGAATATCACGTACTTTTACAGATTATGTGACTTTTTTTTTTTTTTGGGTAAAATTTTAAATAGTTACTTACAAAATTTCACAAAAATTTTACCACAGAAAAACACAGAAAAAGATTAAGATGTCTAGTATCATCTCACAAAATTTCAGCTCCAAAATCAAAGTATATCAAGACTGCCCAGATAGTCATCTTACAGAGATTTCAGTCAACTAATTCATCGAGCACTTGCATACAACTCATTGTAAACAGATATAAACTGAGTAAATCAGACTTAATTAAATGAAACATCATCTAAGCCTTAAGCATTTGTTCGGACGATATATTCAATTAAATATTTGGTTCAAATGCAATGATTGTATATCAAATATAAGTCTGGTTAAATAACTATTGGAGCACAAGCATTTGAATGTTTCCCTGTTTCACAATCATTTAACTCGAACACAAATTTCAAATTTTCACTTTTTCAGAATCTTTATCACACTTATTTTTTTTTTCCTATGTTTACACTATTCAAATGTTACTAGTAATAAAAATCATCCAAATGTATATTTCATATGGATACACACAACTAAAATTTTACATTTGAATGGAAACATTCGAATTGAATAAATATTCCGAAATAATAAATGATCCAAATGAATGTAAAAGGTAACAATTGCTGCTTTACATCCATACTGCCCAACCATTAACATGTGTATCCAAACATGAATTCCATCTTTATTCAGCCCACATAAACAAAATCCAAACTCCATAAGAAGCATAGAATTACTCATCTAATTCAAGGAAAACGTCTTGCTTTAATTAGTTGCTGTTCATGGATGGCCTCTTCAATTCAAACTCAAACTTCAATTTTCTAAAGGAAAGTTGTGGCGTTTTCTAGGAGGTTCTCCATAGATTTGAATTTCTCCAACTCAAAACATTGGATTTGTGACTTCGATTTTAAGAGATGAAGAAGAGAAGTCTGAGAGAACAGTACCTTGTGGTCTCTAAGATGCTATAAAATAGAACTAAGTGGTAGTAAGTGGTAGTATTTGTGGGTTTGAGTTGAGTCATAAGAAGATGGAGGTTTTTGATGTATTGGTGGTTCTTTTACAGTGTGTTTAGTAAAAGAGAAAAGTGGAGGACAAGAGAGGAGTGGAGTGATTTGTGGAAGGATTTTGACATTTCTGGTTATTTGGTAGAAGAGAAAGGAGGAAAGAAGTGATTAAATCAAGAGGGACTCCAAATCCTTCCAAATAACACCCAAATTTTGATTTTTCTTAAATTGGAGAGATTACTGAAGGGATTTCACACCAAACAGTATAAGAGAAAGGACTTCTAACTCATTCTCTATTTATCTCACCTTAGCGATCTACCACTTGTTTCTTCATATTTTCTCTCCTAATTGCTACCAAACATACATCAAAGTGTGTTTGGTAGGAGCGAAAATGGAAGAAGCGGGGTGGAGAGATTAGTGAAATGATTTTACCATTTATGATTATTTGGTAGGAAAGAAAATAGGAAGGAAGATATATTAGGGAAAAGAGAACTCCCAGTCCTTCAAAATACAAAATATTTTGAAATCTCCTAATCTGGAAAGATAAATGGAGGGAATGCATAATAAACAATAGAAGAGAAATGACCTTTCCATCTTTCCCTATTTCCCTTACCTATTTACTACTTCCTCCTTCATACCAAACATACTGTTACACTCCGTTTGGTAAGAAGGAAAGAAAATAAGAAGAAAAAGAAAACTATTGGAAAGAAAATTGTAAGTAAATAATAGATTTTTATTTTTCCTTTAACTATTAGGTACAAGATGATGGAAAGAAAATAATTTTACCTTCTCTTGTTTGATATTGCAAGTAAAACCAAAGGGATGGAGACTTTCTATTACAAGATTACTATTTTACCCTAATATTATCAATCATTTTTTTTTAGAATTTTGATGGACAAAGACAAGAGTGAAATTTTTACTTCTTTACACTGTCTCGATATTTTCTCTCCCAAAATCCTTACACATTTGGGAAGATTAATTTTGGTCGGACTCACCTTATAATTCTTTCACCCTCTTTTACTTTCCATCTAAAATTTCATCCTAACAAACACTTCAAATTATCAATTTCCATCCTAAAATTCCTCCTTTATTTTCTTTTCTTCCACTTTTCACTCACACAAAAATAGCATTAGAGTGTAGTTGGTAAGAGAGAAACGCAGAGGGAGAGTGGTGTAGGGATTAGAAGAAGGATTTTGACATTCATGATTGTTTAGTATGAGAGAAAAGAGGAAAGAAGTGATTAAGAGAGGGACTCCAAATCCTTAAAAATATCTGAATTTTGATCTCTCTTAAACTAGAGAAACTGTTAAGAGGATTACATAGCATCATAACAGAAAGGACCTCTCATTCATTTTACATTTCCTAGTCTTACACGTATCAACGCTTAAAATATACATACATCTACCAGAATATGCTTCAATATTTTCCATATTATCCCCTCCGACGGTCTTAAAAATAAACAATACCAATCTCATAAAAGTTATTTCTAACGAATGCTAAAGATTAACATTAACAGCTTATAAAATAGCCAAATAATATGAACTACAACAAATCATATAGTTGGCCTTAAAGCAAACCATATAATCCTCAATTTTGGACATCCAGCTCTTCACTGCAAATACATTTTCCTTGTTGCTTTTTCTTTTTTCTTCTCAATGTCTTCTGGTTTGCTCTTGTTAGTTTTTCATCCAACAAAATCGTTGCTTTTGTAATCTTTAGTTATTATCTGGCAATTCGTAGGGACTGGTTTATGGAGCTTGCGGGGCCAATCGTCGAACTTCTGAAATGTGCATTAGCTCCGATATCCAGATGTTGGAAATATCATAGAAGCCTTGAAGAAAACATGCATATACTCAGACAAAGATTGGAGCAACTAAACCATCGAAAAGAAGACATTCAATTAAGGCTTCAAGCAGAGCTCGTGCAAGGGGAAGCAACTTTGAGGCATGAAGTTGAATTTTGGTTGCAAAGAGTTGGATTGATTAACACGGAAATAAACAATTTTGAACGAAAAGTTGAACAAGTGAAGTTCTGCTGTCGTGCTAGTTCTGGAAAAGACGTTATTGCGAAGATAGCAGAGGTGGAAGATCTATATGGAAGCGGCGAATTTGCTAATAGTTTGATCATAACACTTCCACAACGAACGGGAGACATATTGCCGACAACCATCTTAGGGGGACAAACTACAGCTCAAAGAAACATGGAAGAAGTTTGGGAATCTCTGATGGATGAAGAAGTTAGAAAGATCGGAGTCTATGGAATGGCTGGAATTGGGAAAACAACCGTCATGAAACATATCAATAACCGTCTCCTAGGAAAGAGAGATCACAAGTTTGACAATGTGATTTGGGTAACCGCATCACAGGCTTCAAGTGTTGGCCGATTACAGGGTGCAATTGCAAGAAAGTTAGAGCTGGATATTTCAAGATATGATGATGAAACGACGAAGGCAGCCAAGTTGTACGATGCGTTGAGTCGTAAAAACAAGTACGTGCTCATCATTGACGATTTGTGGCAAGTATACCGGCTTGAGGACGTTGGGATCCCCGAGCCTAACTGGGAGAATGGATGCAAGTTGGTTTTGACGACGCGGGATCTTAAAGTTTGTCATGGTATGGATTGCAGACCAATCCAAATGCGGCTTCTATCTGAAGAAGAAGCACTCAGCTTATTCTTGGATGCAGTTGGCAGCGGTGTTCTATCTGTCCCAAATCTTAGAGAAACACTCAAGCTGGTTGTCAAAGAATGTGACTGTTTACCACTTGCAGTCGTTACGATAGCCGGAAGTTTAAAAGGTGTTGTTGACAATTACGAGTGGAAGATTGCTTTAAAAGATCTAAAGGCATCTGCGAAGAGGAATACTAATGAAATATTTGAGAAGTTGAGATTTAGTTATGATCGCTTAGACGATAATAGTCTACAGGCTTGCCTCCGGTTTTGTGCACTTTATCCTGAAGACTATGAAATTGATAGAGAAGCGTTGATAGGATATTTGATCGACGAAGGAATCATCAAAGAGAGAAATAGGCAGGGGGATTTCGAAAGAGGCCGGGCTATGTTGAACAAACTTGTACATGCTTGCTTACTGGAAGATGCAGGAGATGAAGCTGATGAGAAAGATTGCGTGAAGATGCACGATTTGATACGGGACATGGTACTACAAATTACAAGAGAGAGTCCTCGATTTTTGGTGGAAGCAGGAGTAGGATTGAAATGTATTCCAGATGAAGAAAATTGGAGAGAGGATCTAGCAAAGGTTTCTTTGATGCACAATGCTATATTAACTATTCCTTCGAGCATTCAACCACCAAAGTGTCCTACACTTTCGACACTATTGCTCAA
>JAINRI010000102.1:0-57000 GCA_025413485.1 Ficus microcarpa
TGTCAACGATTGGTTGAAATAATATCTGCAACATTTGAGGATGAAGAAAGAGAAGACCAAAACGAAGAAGGAATTACTCTACCTAAATTGGTGACATTGTCTTTGTTCTTGCTACCAAAGTTAGAGAACATGCCAGTGGTTTCTGATACCTTGCGAAAAGTTACTCTTTGGGGATGTCCAAAGTTGAAAAGGATTCCTTTCCTTGACAGAGAACCATGCCCGCCTTCTCTTCAACGCGTGTGGATCGGTGGAGATATGTGGGGTTCGCTGGAGTGGAATCATACCAATGCGAAGGATACGATCCAGTCGATGATAGCTCGGCGTTGACGAGTTATTGGATGAACTCCAAACTGAATGTGGAAACTGGTAATAAGTTTCGCCTTTCAATTTTTTTGGTTCACCCAATCTTTTCATCTGTTTTGGACTTGTAATTTACTTAATCTCTTGTTGTTCTTTATGCATAGGAGTTTAAATATATAATGATTCTTTTCTACAGCAGAGGAAGACATTTCAAGGATAAAAACTGCCTCTACAGATATACTAGCTCTCATTTGCTATTCTTTAGACGGAAAACATTTACCTTCATTTTTGAGAAATATTTGGTCTGTGATTGTAATAACCAAACTTTTTGACGGACTCGTAATTTCTTTAGATTTAAAGGAATTTAAGTCTGTACTATGTGTTTATGTCATGTTTCATGAAAATTATGGGTATCAATGTGAAGTTTATAATTTTATTATCACAATATATATTCGAGTACTTATAGTGCAATAATACTCGATAACAGTTCATCAAATCAAGTAAAAGGCCTTATGGGGAAAAAGACAAAATCATGATTTATGGTGTTGTTTTTGTCAATGGATGACTAGAATAACTTATAACATGATTAAGGCAGCACTGTAATTTATTAAGTAGTATTGAAATTATTCTATGATATACCGTCATTAAGGATACATAATGAAGAATAAGGATTAGGAATATTCAAGCATAGTCTGGAACAATATTTGGAGCAATAAAATTTTGGTGGCAAACAAATCCTAAGAAAAACCTATATGCGGTTCAGTTATGTGCAGACAAATTTGAGACGGGAATTCAGCATCATCAAACTATTGGTAGTTGGAACAGTATTTGTATTATGGGGATCATTAAGAAAAGGGATTGCCTATTAGAAAGTAATGCCAAACATGACATTATTTGGAGGCCAAGTAATTAAAGGTAATTACACAATTATTTGATTTATGATAATTGTGGAAAAAATTAAAGAGATAAGTATGAGAGAATTTTTTTTGGCTCAGATCCTCAACATGACAGGTTTATTTGGGGACAAAAAACTCAAAAAAAAATTGTGTTTTAAGACCAATTATGTGATCAAGGAAACTTGAAGATAAAATTAAATTATAGGGAAATTTGAAAATTTAGTGAAGATTTGGCCTTTTTGCTATCTTCTCTTCCTTTTCCTCTAGTTCTTAGGTGGGGAGGGGGGAGGGGGTGAAGAAGATAGAAGAACACAAGTATCCTTGGTGCCGAATTTTATGGAGAAGTACGACAAGGATCTTCTCTCCAATCCAAGACCTAGAACCCACTTTCTTCAAGCTTTAAAGGTATATATTTCTTGATCTCATAATTAAGGGGGTGTTTGGCGTGTTAGTTTGAGTTGAAATATTTTAGTTGTAATAGTAAATTTTTTTGAATTTTCAGAAAAGACAAAAAACTTTTTGGGAAAAAGACAAAAACTTTATAGGAAAAAGACAAAAAAAAAGTTTGAAATGAGATGAAAATGGATTGGTGTCCATCCTCCCCCTAAAGCTTTAATTAGTTTTGGTTTTGTGGAATTTAAGTGTATTTTAAGCTATAGGTTGTAAGAGAATTAGCTCATGTTCACTTATTTCTCTGTTTTATAACTTCTAATGCTTGATTTATGCTTTAGTTAACTTTATTTGCTAGCTCTAAACTTAAGTTTAATTTTATGCTTTAAGATTAGTTTTGAAGATTTTATGCATGTGATCACGCTCGTATATGTTCAAATTTGGTAACTATATGCATGTTGGCTAAGAAATCAACATAAAAACATAATTTGGTAAATTAGTATGTTATCAATATTGTGTTCTCCACGTAAGTAGAAAAGTTAATGGTTAAATTTTAAAAATGAATCAAACACACTGCATGATGACTTAGGCTTACAACTTAGACCGTTCGAGGTAGTGTGCATGCTTTTAAAATAGAACTAACAAAAAAAAAAAATTGTCAATTTTCAGAATAATTTGAACAGTTTTCTGATAACTCAATTTTGAACTTCTTAGATGCCGAATTTGAACAAAGTTATAACTACAAAGTTGTAGAACATAAAAGATCCTAGGGGCCATTATGGACAATTTTTGAAAAAAAGGCCTTTAGGCCTTCGTTTTTATCAGTTTCCAAAACTAGTCGATCCAGGAACTGTACGCAACCAGAACCTTTCAAGGGGAAAAATGAGTAAGTCAGAGACAACTTTAAGCCTTAGACAAAACACAAAAGTTATAGGTTTTGATAAAATCTATAACTTCTATGAAGAAAACTTTTCCAAATTCTAAATTAATTTTAAGATGGAACTGAATTTTCAAAACATTATATGAAAGAGGAAATTCATGCACATATACATGTAATCAAATTAAAAGGATGTTTGAAATCTGTTTTTAAGATTTTGTGACCCCTCTAAAAAGAAACTATGTTTTTACAAAAATATTTTCAATGAGGTTTAAATTCATTTGAATTTTACAAGTGATTTTTAAATGTTAAATGCATACTATGTATTATAATATACAATCTTAAGTATTATATCAAGAAATGCTTAATTTAAGAAGTTAAGATATTTTCTAAGTAAACAATGTATTTTCTAAGCAAAAGAAATAAAATGTGAAGAACGCTTATAAAATTAATCAAGCTAGTTGTTATCAACCTAGAGCAAAAATATGTCAAAATTACTAAAAATTAAATTAAGTTTTAAAATAAATGGCAACTTATTCGACTCTCTTCTTATACCAAAGTCATTTAAGAGTATAGCAACATTTTCATGACTTATGTTAGTAGTGACTAAGAACATAATTAATTATAATAGATATGCTAACTTATAGATTGTTAAGTAGTAATGCAAAATAATTCTTACGCTCTATCTAAAAATAGGAATATAACATGTTGTCTTGTCTTTTGGAACGCTAGAACAAAAGCATAGGATAGCTAGTAAGTACAACATGGGCAAAAATATTTATACTATTTTTATTTTCTAAAAATCATGCATTGATTTATATGACGCATATATGCTTTATGTTTTGATTATTATTATTATTGTGGCATCATGAAAGCATGCTCACTAACAATCAATCACATGACAAGAACATGATCAAGTTTTTTAAGTTAGAAGTAATTAAGATTCAAGTCATCAAGTATGATCAAATCAAGAACAAGTTTTCATGTATTAAATCAAACAAGTTTTCTTATGTTATACCGACCTGCCACAAGAACGTGTTTGGTCTATAGTTTGAGTTGGATTGGACTAGTCATCCCAATCACTTTATGGCTGCGCGCCACAATATGTACACCCAAGTTAAATAAGGGGCCCAAAACTAAGTTAATATAAGAAAGCATAATTGATTCATGCATTATTTTGCTAAGATCATTTTGCGGGTGTAGGAAGTTGTACTTGCAAAGCGAAAGCTCATAACTTACATTCATGCTGTAACTAACACAATCTACCCGTCATGCTTGATAAAGACTGTGGAGCAATGGCATGGTGGACTGTGAAATTTGGGTCGGATACTGTCACGAATTTTGTAAAATGCATTCGTGTTATGTTATGATAATATGATGGTACCAGTACTTAGTGCTGGAAATTGCGATTGCTACTGCTATAGTTAGTATGGTTTGTAAATTATATTAAGATGGTTTGAGAACTCAATACTTAATTAAGTGTGTGTATAAATGTGAGATTAAATTAGGTTTTTAAATTTTAATTTTTTAAAAAAATATTTCTGTATTTTTACAAAAAAATAAGAGTAAGTTTAAAAAATAAGAGTAAGTTTAAATATGTTTAAGTATTAAGTAGTGGTCACATAAGGTGGATCGTCACAGTAATTTACAAATTATGTTGGCAATAGTTTAATTGTCACAAATACAAATTATTCTTTAAATCTTATATTTGTGACATAATTATTGCGTTTTAAATCTTATATTTACAAATTATTATATTACAAATTACAAATCTTATATTTACAAATTATTGCGTTTTAAAATATAAGAGTTTTTCAATACAAATATAGTTTAATAATCTATTAATAATGATAATAATAATAAAAACATCATATATAAAAGAGTGAATGTTCACTCTCTACACGTGTACACAAATTTGGGTTTTTTTTTTCTTTGCCTTCTCTCACTTTTGTCCTTTTCCCTATTTTTTTTTTTCTTTTTCTCTTTTCCTTTTCTTTTGTATTTTGTTTATCTTCTTACAATTTTACCCTTTAAAATCTTTTCCTTAAATTTTTATATATTTTATTTTTATTTGTTTATCTTCTTACGTATTTTAACTATATTTCATTTTAATTTGTTTATCTTCTTACATTTTTCTCCTGCAATCTCCTCCTTGGACTACTATCCATTTCATTTTAAAGGTATATCATGAAGTACTTTTTCTACTATCTTGTACTTATGTGATAATATTTTTGTCGACATACCTTCATTTAAATATTTTCCTTACATCATTTAAAATACAATTTTATCAAACATTACTTTTATAACTACTTTTTTCCCCTATTTTTCTTGTAAATTCATTTCTTTACAAACTTGCCCTTTTTTAAAAATCCTTAATTTGTTTCTCACTTGTACCTTAGGTAAATTTCAACATAGTATTTTGGTTTGGTTACTATTCAAATATTTTGTTAACTTAGTTTAATCATTTTGTTAACTTTCATTTATTTTATCTCCTCATAAAATATTTTTTTTTCAAATTTATCCTTTTATTTTTTTTATTGTTTGGTTTATTTTCTTTAAACCTTATATTTTAATTGTCCTATTGAAAAACTCGTTATTTTAGATTTGTTGATATTAAAATATTTTTTTTCTCAAACACAACTTTATTTATGTATCTTTTACTATATCAAAACATTTAATAAATTTAACACACATGCGTAGCACGTGTTTATAAAAACTAGTAAATCTAAAAAGATCATTTACGTCAGATTACGCACGTGTTTATAAAACCAGTAAATCTGGAAAGGTCATTTACCTCAGATATACGCAACATCACAAATATAAAATCCTACATTTACAAACCATGCTTGATTTTATTCCACATCAGATACGTAGGCAACCTAATAAATATAAGAATTCTCTCATGTCTGACTACTGTTCCGTCCTACGGTATATCGCATGTAGGAGACCAACACAACTCGGGAGAGAGCATGTTATAACCCGTGAGAGAAAGAGAGAAATGAGTAGATAGAGAAAGGAAGAACTTTTCAGTGCCGCAATCCAGCAATGCCGGATGGGAATCTGCTATAAATATATACCACTAAATACGTTTTTTTTTCTTCTTTCTTACTTTTATTCTGTAATAAATTTTTTTAAATATATCCTCATTTAAATAATTTTCTTTCATCTCTTAAAATATTATTTTAAGAACGTGACTTTTATATTTTTAAAATTTTTTGTATTGAAATTTTTTCACAAATTTATCTCCATTTAGACATTATTGTTTCTTTCTTATGTGTGCCTCCGCTAAGTTTTCGTATAATTATTTCGCTTAATTATTATTTAAATATTTTTTTCATTTATTTTAATATTATCATTTTTCCTCTCGATTTGTCCCATTTAAAAAAAAAAAAAAAAAAACTTATAAATGCAACACGTACTTGCATGGCACGTTTAACAGCCTAGTAACGATTAAAAACAACAATCCCCATGAAGTTTCTCCATGCAACATTTGCCTTTAGGTTATTTTTCAACTCCTTATGAATCACGTGTCTATCTTTTACAATGAAAATTTTCTTGTTTAAATGAAAAAAAAATATTTTTATTTTGAGAATAAGATGATATTTAGATATGTAAAAAAATTTTCTTAAAAAATAAAAATTATTTAAAATGAGAAAAAATAATATTGTGAATATTACATTATGAGAAGATTTTAAAAAGATTCGTTTTCTGTTTTTTTTTTTTTAAGGATATTGTACAAACTAAGTTTAAAAATTATATAGTTTTTCTTTTTAAAATGAGATAATGATAAAAAAAATAAAAAATAACAATTTTTTTTCAAAAATTTTATAATTTTCAAAATTAAATAGGTTTTTAGTGCATGTTTGACAAACCAGTTCAAGCTGGTTTTTTTGAGTTCAGTTGGGACTAAAAATGTTTGGGATGTAAGTTCAACCACAACTGTTTTTAAACCATTATACAGTAAACCGAACTTGGTTTACTGTTCACCACCCTCGTGCTCCTCTCCACTGGCGCCCATTTGCTCGCTAGCCTCGTGAGCTACTCACTGCCGAATAGCGAGCTCGCTGGCCTCGCGAGTCAACCATTGTCCAATCACGACAAGAGGCTTGGCGCTAGGCATGGAGGAGAGCGAATTTTTGACGACGAGGGGAGGCCGAGGGGCGAGCAAGGTGGCGGTGGCTCGTGAAACCCACCGGCTGGTCATGAATTTAAGCAAATTATCAAGAGGGATTTTTAAATGAAAGAGAGAAAGAAACCCCGAAGGTCGGAGCTACGATGTCACGACGGAGCTTGGGAGGCCGACGAAAATGGAGGCGCAAGGGCGGCTCTAGATCGGGCGCGAAAGAGAAACTCCAGCGGCGTGAGGCTAGAACCGACGCCGAAGTGTGAATAGATAGAGAAGGAAGAGAGAGAAAGAAAGAAAGAAAGAGGGAGGGCTTGGGGCTCATGTGCGAAAGAAAGAGAGAGAAGGGGGAGGGACTGATGTGGGGGAGGAGAGAGAGAGGGAAGAGAGAGAAATAGAGAAAGAGAGTGAGGGCTTGGGGCAGTGCGAAAGAAAGAGAGAGAAGGGGGAAGGACTAACGTGGGGGAGGAGAGAGAGAGGGAAGAGAGAGAAATAGAGAAAGAGAGTGAGTGCTTGGGGCAGTGCGGAAGAAAGAGAGAGAAGGGGGAGGGACTCACATGGGGAGGAGAGAGAGAGGGAAGAGAGAGAAAGAGGAAAGAAAGAGTGAGGGCTTGGGGCAATGCGAAAGAAAGAGAGAGAAAGGGAGGGACTCATGTGCGGAAGAGAGAGATCTGTAAAAATAATATTTAAATCAAAAGTATAAGTTCTATTATTGTTTTTAAATTGGTAAAAAAAATACAATGGAAGAGAGAGATCTGTAAAAATAATATTTAAATCAAAAGCATAAGTTCTATTATTGTTGTTAAATTGTTAAAATTAATACAATGGAATGTTATATTTGATTAAAAAAATTTTAATTTATATTTTTTACATCCAAACAGGGTCCTAACTCTTTTTAAATTTTTCAACTCAAATTTTTTTTATTAAACACTTAACTCAAATTAAATTTTTTATCTCAAATTTTTTATCAAATACATAACTCAGATTCTTAATTTAACTTATCTCAACTAAACTTAAAATTTCTAACTCAAACTAATGAACCAAACGAAACCTTAAGCATAGGTTTTTCTTTCTCTTTCTGTTATTTTTTTATCTCAAAAATTATCCCAGTAGCAAACTTGGCAAGTGGGTTGCCTTTATGGCATGCCCACGCGGCTTAACCAAGACTTGCGAATACAAACAAAGAGACAATAATGACATGTCACTGTACGTAGGCTTTAAAGACTTGAGCTTTTCCGCCTAAATTATTAACCTTTATTTTTATCATTTTCCCTCGTGACGACTATTTTGCCTGTTTTATGAATTTTAATATTCTATTGTTCCGTTCAGTTAGGTGGTGTTTGGTGTGTTAGTTTGAGTTAAAATATTTTAGTTGTAATAGTAAATTTTTTTAAATTTTTAAAAAAGACAAAAAACTTTTAAAAAAAAGACAAAATTTTTTTTAAAAAAAGACAAAAAAAAAAATTTAAAATAAATTAGAGTTGGAATGAACTCCAAATTCCCCTTAGTAAATTTAATTTTAATTAAATTATATTTTTTAATCTTAAATTTTATCTTTTTTTAATAAATAAAATTTATAATTAATTTTAAAAAAATTAATGAATCTCAATTTAAAAATTATGTTCTTAATTAATTTATGAAACAGAGACAACATATTCTTGGCTTCATTTCTAAGGTGGATTTCTCTGCTTTTCAACAAGTTATTGCTCTCAGTTTTGGGGGTTTTCTTGCCATATTCGCAAAAATGGTGGAATTCGTCTTGTCGAAGTTGGCAGAGTCCATCGTATCTCTAGCAGTGGAGAGAACCTCCGACCTTCTGACATACGAAGCCGCCTCCTTCGCCGGCGTCCGGGACGACGTCGTGCAACTGCGGTCCGAGCTGACGCGAATGCAGTGCTTCTTGAAGGACGCAGACCTCGTGCAGGAACGGGACCAGCGCGTTCGCAACTGGATCGCCGAAGTCAAAGACGTCGCCTGCGACGCCGAAGACGCTATCGAGATCTTCGTCGTCGAGATCTCCTCTTCCTACTTGAAGCTCTTTCCCCTCCGCCGCCTCCGCACCGAGATCAGTTCCATCCACATCAGGATCGACGGTATCTTCAGGAGTACGCAAACGTACGGGATCAGGTTCGTTCCAGCGAGTGATTCCGTCGCCGAGCGGAGGAGGAATCTGCGACGATCGTGCCCAGATGACGACGAGGAAGTCGACGTCGTTAGCTTGGAGCACAGCGTTAGGGATTTGAAGGCCAAGTTAATTGCAGATGATGATCATGATTATCCTAATTATCATAATCGCCTTCGCGTGGTCTCCGTCGTCGGAATGGGCGGGTTAGGCAAGACCACTCTGGCAAAAAAACTGTTCAACGATAGTGATGTGAAGGAGCATTTTGATTGCCGCGCTTGGGTTTTCATATCCCAGCAGTGTGTGCCGCGGGATGTTTTGTCGGAGATCCTGATTCAAGTCGGTTTCGATGAGAAGCAGAGTGCGGAGAAGATGAAAGATGATGAGAATCAGCTTCTGATGATGAGAAAGAAAATGGCGGCTTTGAGGGCCGGGTATGAAGAGCGTAGGCTGATTGATTTAATTAAGGAGGAGTTGAAAGAAAAGCGGTTTCTTGTGGTTCTTGATGATGTTTGGAAGATTGATGCATGGAATAGTTTCAAGAGTGCCTTTTCTAAGGGAAAGAAAGGAAGCAAAGTTCTTCTCACCACGCGCATTAAGGAAGTAGCTTTGTCCGCTGACCCTTATAGCGATCCAATTGAGCCTGCACTTCTGACATTTGACAAGGGCTGGGAGCTTCTGTGTCGGAGAGCGTTTCCAAGTGATGTTCACGGTGATCGGGGATGTGTATGCCCACCGGAGTTTGAGAAGTTGGGAAAGGATATGCTGAGGAAATGCGGAGGATTACCTCTTGCGATCGTCGTGCTTGGAGGAATGCTAAGTACAAAGACTTCATTGGAGGGATGGAAAAAAGTGCAAAGGGATGTGAATTCTCATTTGAGTAAACTCAAGTCACAAGAACCATTTGGAGTGGAGGAGATATTGGCTTTGAGCTACTACGATTTGCCTTATTACTTGAAACCATGCTTTCTATACTTGGGATGCTTCCCCGAGGATTGCGAGATACCCAAAAAGAATTTGATCCGGCTTTGGATAGCAGAAGGGTTTGTACCAACTCCAACAGGAGACGATCAGTCAGAAGAGACTATGGAAGACATAGCTGAACAATACTTGGTAGAGCTCGTTGATAGGTGCATGGTTCAAGTGGACAGAAGAGACCATACAGGGGTAGGAATCAAAACTTGCCGTATGCACGATCTCATGCGAGACTTTTGCATATACAAGGCAAAAGAGGAGAACTTCTTCAAGATTATTGAGCGGCAGGGGAAGAACATGATTGATGCTGGTTCTTCAAGTCAATACATGCCGACGACTCATCCACGCAGATTTGCCATTCAGATTGGATGTGATCTTCCTAGGTACGAACAAGTTCATCCTCATATTCGTTCTCTTTTGTTCTTCGATGTTGAAACTCTTCCTATCTTACCTTTTACCAACAAGAATTTTAGACTACTAAGAGTGCTAGAATTCGGGTTCACTGCAAGTTACATTGGGTCAGTTCCAAGACAGATTGGTAATTTGATTCATTTGAGGTACCTAGGGCTTAGAGGTGCTGGACTATCTAAATTGCCAAGTTCTGTGGGCAATCTGCGGAATTTGCACACCCTTGACCTTCGGAATAACAATGGTCTCAAGTTACCATGGACAATATCAAAGTTGACACGTTTGAGACATTTGTTATTGCCAGTAATTTGCAGGCTTGTTGTGCCCTGGAGCCACGGTTGGCCGGGGAGTCATTGTGGCCTCGACAAGCTGACGAACTTGGATACTTTAAAGTACATAAGCTCGGAGGACCTCATCAGATGTGATGCAGGGAAAAAACTGACAAATATCCGAAACTTGGGAATAAAATTCAAAAGCAAGAAAGACATAGGGGAGATTCTTCCCATCGTCGAGTCGGGGCATCTTAGGACCTTGCGCATGTCTTTGCTCTCTGACGAGGCCTTTCCAAGCATGGAATCGCTTTCTGGTTGTCATCTTCTTTCCAAACTTGTTGTAGAAGGGAAGTTACAAGAAGATATTCGTTCTCGCCACAGTATCCTACACTTCCTGCCAGAAAGTCTGGCCAAATTGGTTTTGATCAGATCCGAGATCAAGCAAGATCCAATGGCCATTCTCGAAAGGTTGCCGAATTTAAAGTTCCTCCAGTTACATAACTCATACACGGGGTCCAAAATGGTCTGCTCGGCACACGGGTTTCCTAAGCTAGAGACGCTTAAGCTTATTAGCCTATTCGATGTGGAAGAGTGGAAAGTTGAGGAAAATTCAATGCCAAGTCTCAAGACACTGCAAATTGAAAGTATGCGCAAGTTGAGTTTGATTCCGAAGGGGTTGAAATTCGTTACCACTCTCAGGGAACTGAGCATTCGTTTCATGAGTCAGTCATTCGTGGACAGGATTAGAGTGAATGAGGTCGGAATAGAAGGCGAGGACCTTTACAAAGTGAGGCACGTTCCCTCCATCTCCTTCTCGTCGACCTACAACTGATGGACAACAATGGGAAGGTCATGGCTGCTTATTATGGATAACAAGATCCTTTGGCTGATCAACCATGTCCCGGTGCCGCTCCTGCAAATTCCAGAAGATGGAACCTTCTTATGAGTTTTGCACGTTTTCTTTTGTTTTTGTAACAAGTTTCGTTGTAATATTTATTAACCTTAGTAATATTAATCTTATTAATGTAAAACGTTTCGGTTATTAGCTTGATTTTCTTGTGACTGTAGATTTTTAGCATCTATATATATATATATTGGATAAATTGCTAAGATGCTCTTGAACTCTTTCCAAGTGTGCAGATTGCCCCTAAACTTTTTTTTTTTTTCAAAGGTTCCCAAAATCATTTGAAAAAAAAAAAAGAAAAAAGAAAAAAGAGCAAAACATCCTTTTTGTTAAGGATATCTAACAAAACATCACTTTTTCTTTTGCTTTTCTTGATTCTTTGGCGCCGTAACAAGTTTAGCTGTAATACTTATTAACCTTAGTAATATTAATTTTATTAATGTAACTATTAAAATATCTTTTTACATAATTTAAAGAAAAACAAAACAAAACATTAGCACTTATAAATGTCCTACTCTGGAGTTGTCATCCAAAGATAATATATGTTCCCTCAGATTCAATGATTCTTTTTATGCCATACTTCCTTTTTTTTTTTTTTTTTTATAGCAAATGGAAACATACATATAGTTGGTAATATATATAGGATGCGATTGCCTTGTATGGATTATAATTTATTTCGTTTACTGAATTCTTATTTTGTTTGGGGATATGTGGAAGAAATTGACCCTTTTTTTTTTTTTTTTTTTTTTTTTTTTTTTGCATTTTTGGGATAGATGTCTTTAAGTTTTAAGTTTTTTTTTTATTTTAAATAATGAAAATGATCATTTTCGTAAAAATGGTTAATTAGTAGGGACTATTTACATATATGGCTAAATTGGAACTCTACTCTTAAAATATGTCCACATATCAACTTATTACAAAGATAAACAAAACTTACAACTACTTAAGTATATATTGACAAAAATGTCCCTTACTCAAAACTAATGGGCAAATAAATATCTAATTAAATCCTAGTTTCTAAGCACAGTTTATGGTACCAAAATTTGGGGTATTTACATTTTAGCAAATCCCCAGATTCCCAGTTTACAATTCATTCAAAATTAGGAAATCCCCAAAATTGAGGTAGTACATATAAGAGAAACTACTCAGCCTCTTTTTCTCTCCATTCTCGACAGGTATTTTCATTGCTTTCCATTATAGTCGTCATTCCTCTTCACAATTCATCCATCATATCGTCATCGGCGTTGTCTTCCCTGATGTGGCAACATCGTCGTCTTCGACCATGGGTAAAGAAAAACCTTCCTCAAAAACCGTCATCTCTGTTTGCAACATCCAAACCATCTATGATCTTCCTCTCATGCCAACGGCCTTCAATAGTATGTAAGGTTTAGATCATTTTCATATTGACTGTGTGTCTTGGTTTTTTACCTGAAAATTTTGATATCTAGACTTTGATAGAGACAATCAATGTTGTTTTTTGGTTTTTTTTTTTTTTTTTTTTTTCTTTTAAGGTTTCTGTCATTATATAATTTAATATCAATTGTGCTTTTTGTGCCCTTTTCATTCAAAAATATAGACTAGGTCCATTAATAAAGCTACTAAAGGATTTGGTAATATGGTAATTATGTAGGGTCAATAGATTTAACAAATAGGAAAAGATTATGTCATTTTTATACTGACTGAGAGTATGGCTTTCTAGCTAATAGAATTTTTTATTGTAATTGTTGATTGGTTTTGAGTCAATAGTTTTTGTACGACTTCGAACATTATAATAATTGAGTCAATAGATTGTGTCATCTTGTATCGTTGATTATATTTGTATCAATAACTTTGACTAATGTAAAGATTGGATCTTTTTTTCATATTGACTAAGCCTCTCTGATTTTTTATGCAATTTGGTTTTTTTTTTTTTTTTTTTTTTTGTTTTTTGTTTTTTTTTTTTTCATTTGCTTCAAAAATATAGACTTAGTCATTTAGCATTGGTGATTATATTTTAAAGGATCGAGTCATTTTCGTAACAATTGAGGTGTTATGATTTTTTAACCGAGTTTTTAATTTCTATATTTGATTAGAGTCAATCAATAGTGTAAATATAAATGACTGATCGTTTCTTGTAAATATATAGAAAAGTAATTTGTTAAAATTACGTACGAAACATATAAGGGAACAAAAAGTAAAGAGAGTGTTGATAGCTGATGATGAATGGCTCGAGTGACAGCCTGTCCATGATGCTCAACAACCTACTCCAGTCGATGAATACGTAAGTACATAACGATTACAGTATGTGACATAGTCTATCCTTATTGTATTGACGTAAATATTAAGCTACTTGTAAATACTTATTTTTTTTACAATCAATTATAATGCAGATATATAAATTGCTCACGTGGACAACAAATGAAAATAAATCTCCCGGACTCATCCTCATCATCTCCCATCATCCAAACCTGTAGTTTCTACCACATGCAAGAAAGCAATGGTTCAAAGATTGTCGGAAACACCAGCCAACGACAATGTCGGAGTTTTTCAGTCACTGTCACCATGAAGATCACCAAAATTTCCAACCTCTACGATGAACAAAGCTCCAACCTTGAATCATTCTCCTCGTCTCACTTCTTCTTTCAATTAGGTTTTTGGGTTCTTATGGTTTTGACTTTGGCTATATATTTTTTTTTTATGTTTTGTTTTTTTTTTTTTGTTTTTTTTTTTTTTGGTTTTTAGTCCTTTTGGTTTTAGTCCTTAAGGATTCTTGGCCCGTGTTATATTAACCATGTTGTTTTATTTAAGACATCACAGATTAATAAGTAAGTTTATGTTTAACATATAATAAAATGGTCATTGCTTTATTGACCATATTTATTTCAATATGATATGAAGTATGATGTATGTAAGTCGTAATGATATGGTCATTATAATGTTATCATTAATCTATTTTTATAGACTTTCTGTCATTATAGGATGATGAAATAAGCAACAAGGAACACTATCCACTACACAAACTATTTGTACAGAGTATTTGTGTCATTTTGATATAGACCAAGTACATATAAATATAAATCTGGATTGCGACAACAAGTAACAATATTAAAACCCATGAATAAATAACCTGGCTTCAAAGAATTAAACGAAAAAAAAAAAAAAAAAGATCTTAAAAACTAATTTCATGTAATTAAACAAAACAACACAACAAGTTTGAAAAAACAAAAAACAAAAAAAACAAAAACAAAACAAAACAAAACAAAAGCATTTCTTCATTTAAAAAAAAAAAAAAAAAGAACAAAGTTGCCATAAATATTAATAACATTAAAAAATATTCTTCCCTTAAAAATACAACAAAATGACTGAAAATATATAATCAATTTAAAAACCAAACTTCGAAAAAAATTCCATAAATCATGCATCCATAAAATAAGGTTGAATTTTTTTCCCTAAAAAAAATTTTGAAAAAGGAAATACATGAAATAAGGGATTGTGAAACATGCATTCAATTCAGTAATCAAATATATATAAATATAAATATATATATTTTAAATTTGATCTGCTAACGCAGATTGTGGAAGGGACAGATGAGGAAAGTAAAATCATTGAAATTCAAAATCCGTTCAAATTTACAAATAAGTTGCTTTGTAGACATATTTTGAAAGGGGACTAAAAAATGACTGTTTTGTGTCAACACATCCCGTGAATTATCCGTTAAAAAAAGTGTTCGACTTATTTTAAAAAATAATAATAATAAACGTCCAAAATTGGTATTTTTTCTAATTTATCTTTTGTATGGCTGTTTGAAGTGCGTAACGAATATGTACACACTACCAATTAATGTATTGTACGGTCTAAAGAAACCAGAAAAAATTGAGATATTCTTTTTTTGTTTTTTTTAATCTACAATTAGATTTTGTAGTCTGAAATATCTTTTATAT
This sequence comes from Ficus microcarpa, assembly GCA_025413485.1. Taxonomy (NCBI): domain Eukaryota; kingdom Viridiplantae; phylum Streptophyta; class Magnoliopsida; order Rosales; family Moraceae; genus Ficus; species Ficus microcarpa. The sequence goes on from JAINRI010000102.1 coordinate 15,188, forward strand.
ACTTCTGCATGTGATTTTTGCATGACCGTTTCTTGCTTATGTTATAAAATTATATTTTCCGCTTTCTGTTGAGAGCTGAGACAATTGGGAGTTGATGTGTAGACAGAGCATCAGTAGACCTGTTTGTAGACAAGAAGCAGATTGACACTGTGTAGACATTGCAGAGGTGGAGTGATATGCCGAAGAACAGAAAAAAGGCTGTAACGATGTTAGTTAGAGTTGGTTTTAATTCTTAGTTAGTTGCAGATACATCTAGTAACTGTTGTTAGTATAATTAGGCTCAGTTTTCTATTTGGAGCTACAAGGGGAGAGTAGAGAGAATAAGAGTTACAAGAGACAGCTAGAAAGAGAATTGGGAAAAAACTTAGAAAAAGAAACTGTAGAATTGGATTTTTTAGGTGGGTCGATTCTTGATCATTAGAGAGTGTAATTCTCGGTTGATGCTCAATAAAATCTCTGTTTTCGATCATTCACATTTGGTGTTAGTTTTTTTATTTTATGGCATTTTCACAATAATTTTGATTAGACGTCATCTTACCAATTCTTTTAAAGAAAATTGAATGCTCGTTTGGTTCGTCTACTCGAACCTAAAATTTTCATATCAGTTTTTATCTTTTTCTGAAAAAGTTTTTTGTCTTTTCTGAAAAAGTTTATTGTCTTTTCTGAAAAGTCAATAAAAATTACTATTGAAACTTAAAATTTCCAACTCAAACTGGTGAACCAAACGGAGCCTGAATGGTTTTTTATTTCCCTCTTATTCTTAAAAGATGGTACTTGTGTTCCTATATACGTACTTTGTAAGAAGCTATTGGATAGAAAACATATATCGTGTCATGATTCTTCTCGTATAAAATGTTGGCACCATCATTTGAAAGATGCAAGAGTGAGAGTTTCAGATAGAGCGAGAATATAAGTGGATTCTTCCTTCAAACGTTTTCTAAGATAGAATGTCATCGCTTGATAAAAAGCACGAAGTACATTTCAAGTCAGAGTTGATTGTTTGAAAGCGCGGTCGATATATGGCCTAAACCATTTTGCTTAGTCAGAAGTAAGTAAATAATTTATTTGAATTGTTTTGTGATAACAATGATAAGAGTTAAATATACATATATATATATATATATATCCACTTCGTTTTGAGGGAATAGTTTATTAATTCGGTAAATTGCATTTTTTTCCCCTCTTATCTAGTAATTCCACAGAAATAATGTGACGTAATAGTTTTTATTTATTTTTTCTTTTGAAAAAATTTTTCTTTTTCTTGTAGAGGGTAATTTTTCTTTCTAGAAAAAAAAAAAAAAAAAAGGAAGAAGAAGAAGAAATTTTTATCTTTAAATTTCTCAAGTTTTTTAAAAGAAAATTTATTTTCTTTTCAAAAAAAAAAGAAAGGAAAATTTATTTTTATCAGTACCATATTTTCTTTTAATAGTTAAAGTTATTTATTTTAAAAAGTTTTTATTCTAATTGTAAGGGTAAATTTATCATTCAAAACTATTCAGTTAAAGCATTTTTCCATCCAAAGTAACGGAATGAGAAAATTTGTTAAGTTTCCAACGTTGAGATGGAATGGATATTACGCTTTGAAATTCGACATGTAAAATGTTGCAAGGACTATAATTCAACAGGAATTTTTGTTACAGTGGTGATGCCCAAACTACAGCAATTCTGCTCCTTTTTTTTTTTTGATTGGGAAAAAAGAATTTAAAAAAAAATAATAAAAAACTTAAGACCCTATAAGAACCAATAGAAACAACAGATTCAGACTAGAACCAATAGAAACAATAATACCTTGTCAAACAAAGTCAAAAACTTCCTCGAGTTTATGACTGATGAGATCTTGGTTTGCTAACGAAAAGGAGAACCGCCCATGACCGAAACATCAAAGAACATATTCTGTATAAATAATTGAAAACGAAGATTTATTTTTCCACTGAGTCTCAATTTTCAGACATCGAAGGTCATGTCATTTTTACAGTTGAATTGCATCATATAAAAATATATACCAGGATTTTGACACGTAAATATGCCAAGGAAGACGGAAGACGGTGTCGATGTCATCTTCTAACATTCACAAGCCTTATTCCCCGGCTATGTGCAGACTATACCATAACCAGCCAGCCCGACCACACTCTCGAATTCTTCTACAGACACAGTTCCTCACGAAATGAATTTAAACTCGACCCATCCAATCAAATTCTTTCCCGCACCAGCATGTTTCTGTTCTGTTTTACTCCTGATGGACGGGAAAAAAAAAGTTTTACAGCAAATCTAAATATATATTTTAACTCACAGATACCCACGAGATTCGGAAAGAGGTGTTGGAAGTTACAAGACATACCTCATGAGGAGTCACGTTTGAGGAACCGGGATTGACTTCCACTGGTGCCTCGGAAATTCTTGCCTCGGATTTCTCATTTGAATAACTATAAACAAACATGGGATTATTGTTAGAGATAGTGCAAGAATAGAAGCTAGCCAAAAAAAATAAAAACGATGCCAAAGCAAGAGCCTTGCAATGCATATTCGTAAAAGATGGTTCTTGTCTTTATATAGGCTTTGTTTCTCATTTAATATTATGAGGGATTAAATTTGGGGCTTTTGAAGGATTTTAAATCCCTCACCCAATTCATTTCGATGTCTTTTCTCTTCTACCAAACAACAATGGTCCCAAAATCCTCCTACTAATCCCCTCATCCCTCTCCCTCCTACCAAACAAGATCTTGGAGGTCGAAAAAAATCAACAGAACTTATTCCTATTGAATTAGAATAGACAGAAATGGCAAGGATAGTATATAAATACCCTTCATTGGATGAATGCCATAAACTCTTAAATTTTTGTGTAACTCAAACAAGGGAAAAACCGAAAGGATGAGCAAGAAAATCTGAGTGTAACTATACTGTATTTAGCAGTATCAGAGTTCGATTGGAAAACAGTTCCAAAAAACAAAAGTACTCACTCTTCAACATACAGAATTTTGTGATTGAAACTGCAGATAATAGATACTTACGTTGAGAGTATAGTCACCCAAATAAGCTCTACGCAGTCCACCCATAGAAGCCTTTGTTCTACCGGGATTACGCCATAGGTAATTAGATGAGCAAATGGCCAAAGTTTCCACCCCGCCTGTACAAAAAGAAAAATAAGGAAAAACAAAATAAGAAACAATATCATAGAAGAATGTATTGATGGCGATAAACGTGAAGAATTCTTTAGACGTGTAGCACTGACTCCAACAGGCTGAAGTATATATGAGACAGAAGAAAGCATGACAAGATACGATGAAAAGAGAACAAAAATTATCTTACAGTAAGCATGGGCCAGAAAGTCGCCTGCAATTCACTAAAAATACTGGCCGGGGACTCAAGCCGCAAAAATCCCAAAACCGTGAAATAAATGCTGTTCCAAACCGCTGCCCAAGCAGTTTGGTCGAAGACGACTTTTGCAGGAACCACCCACCAGTCTTGGAAAGGAAAAAGCGCCTGAAATCATAGAAAGTAGTTTAAGCTCAAGGCAAGTGGAAAAAGAAATGAAATAGTTTGAGAATATTACGAAGAACAAAAAGTATGAAGAATAAGAAAAAGACCAAAATAATTTAAACTACAATGATTACCTCGCAAAACTGGTAATAATAGTGGGAAAGGGAACCGTGCAAAGTAAATCCAACAAGACCGGATCGGAACATTCGTGCGCGGTCAAACTCAAAGAGAGGTTTTCCTTCGTAACACTGCAGAATGATAAGATGCAACACTTCAGAATTCAATAGAAGACATTATTTACCAAAACCAAGATAAAAAGTTTTCAACTCAGCACATGATAAGCACCTGTGCTATCCAATCCCCTACTGAATATACGACCCCACTAATCACCATTTTCGCAAAAACTGGGTTTGATTTAAGAGCTTCCTCATAGGCACTCCAGTTGTGTTGCGGTGCGTATCTTAGTATTTCAAAAAGGGTCCATCCCTGCAATAAGAATCCAGCTTATCAAAACACAACCCATCTCAAGCAACAAATACTTTAATCCCAATACAGACCACAATCTATGGCTTCACAAGCGATAAAGAATTTTCGAATGGCGGCCTTAAAATACAAGTTTACAGTTCCCCCCATACCATTTTTCTGCCTCGCCGCTGTCATCCTCCTAAATTACGAAAGCTTCAAATGTCGGGGTTTTCGTAGTTTCACAAAACCAAGACACCTATTTCGTCTCCCTCAGCTAGCTAAGAAAACGCCACCGCCAACAACGTTTCCACACCAGGCTTTCATTGCAAGAAATTCATTTCTTTCATATTTACAAACACGCTAATGTTAATGATATGCACATTTAGCTCCTCTACTTCCCACTTTTTGCTGCAAATTCATCCCCTCTACCTCTTTAACACACACACACACACACACACACACATATATCTGTAAGCTGATCTAAAACCCAACAAACCCAAATCGCTCACTAAGTTAAATTTTCTGATCAAATTCTATCGCAGAAACACCACAAAAATCGCAGATTCAAACGACGATAAAAATTTAAAACAAGAAAACATCAAACAACACAGAAATCAACTCACATGCCAGTAATCCTGATCAATGGTGAGCAATCTGGTGATGGCGTAAGTACCGGCGGCGAGCACAATCGTCGCGTTGATCGTCCGATCGATCCACCTCTCCATATCCACGCTCTCTCTCTCCTCGCCGAAACCAGAACCGGACCCGAACCCTAGCTCCGCACCGCCTTCGAACGAGAATCCAAACCCGCCGACCTGACTCGCCAACTCGCCATCCAAGCCGCCGCCGCCCTCGACTCGGCTCACCACCACGCCTTCCTGCTGGTCGGTACCGTCCGAGCTTTGGACGGGGATCACGTCGAGCTCTTCGTCCACCAGGGAGTTCAAGGCCCAACCTTTTTTCTGTTTGTTTCTCGAGAAAATCGAGTTGTGCGATAGCTTTGAGAAATTGGAGGAGGGGATGGACTTCGGGTAGGCGTTTGCGGGCTTCGGCTTGGGTTTGGTCAAGGAGAGGAAACTCTGGGGAGCTATGGTGTGGAAGGACGCCATGGCTGCCCTGAGTCACCCCTTCCGAGTTGGGATAAAAACAGTGTTTTTTCCTTTTTTTTTTTGGGTAAAAAATATACGGAGTTAAGAGCTAACTAAACACTCTTGTTTCTTCGAGTTTGGATCACTTTGAGGAGGGCGGGATTTATATGTCTGAAATAGAGAAGAAATCTGGTACACCGCGTTCCATTGTTTCTATGTTGTACACCAGTTAAATTTTGAGGATTTTCCACATAAGCACCACTTGATTTCAATATAACTGGAGTTTGGTAGATTCTTGAGTCGTTAACGGATAGGATACCTATTATCGTAGGATGTCATGTATAGGATAGCTTGCTCCAATGATTCACGAATAATGTAGACAATTGAATGCGGTCCACATGTGACATGTGGTTGTTAATCCCCCAAAAAAAAAAAAAAAAAATTAGTTATGAAAATTATAAGAAACGTGAATATTTAGAAAACAAAAACGTAAAGAACAATTACAGAAGTTGACTTTAACAGACGACGTCGTTCTTCATTTCTTCTTCGTCAAAATATTTTTGGTATTGAATTATAAGATTAATTTCATTTTAGTTTTCCAACTTTAAAACGACTCGGCACTAGTTCTTAAATTTTCAATTTGGCTAATTACAGTCATCTTAAAAAACTGTTAAAATTTATATTGTAACTACCACATAAAAATTAAGTGTGTTTTAATCAAGCTTACAAGTGTTTTATGATCTCAAAAAAAAAAAAAAAAAAAAAGATTACAAGTGTTTTTAGAATATATAACTTGTAAATTTGAAATTTAATATGTAAAAAAGACAAAACTAATCTTAATTAAATTGCTAACATACTGGTTTTTAAATAAATTAATAATTCAAAAACTGATTTTCAAACGTTTTAAAATTAAAAAAAATTAATGAGATTTATAATTCAGGAAAGAAAAAAATTAAAATAATCTTGTTTTTTTCTTCACCTGGTATTTTTCCATTTATAATTTCCTTAAATTTGACAAGACGGGGTGTTTGGTTTTAAATTTATTTTAAATTAAATTGTACTTTTTTCATCATGATTTCTATCTTTTTCTGAAAAATTTTTTAATCTTTTCTAAAAAATTACTATTGAAACTTAAAAATATTAAACTAAACCCATTCACCAAACACTTCGTTCATCAATTTTAATGCCCTTTTTTTTGTCTTCTAAAACAATTTCTTGTTAAATGCTGATATGGACGTTGTGGACACACTGAATGATGACAAAGCCGAGTGGGTCCCTTTGGGATCTACCTCAACTGTAGCCCACCGGCAAGTTGTGCTCTGGTGGGCCCAGAATTAGGCCACGTAATCTGTGGAGTGAAAGATTACCATTGGAAATATCTCATCTGGACTGATTTTTCAGATAATCTATATATGTACACCAAAAATATTAGGAATTCTCTCAAAGCCATACGATTTTTTATGGTCATGATTTACACTAGTAGATTGAATTTTTTGTCTCTTTTTGGCACCTGATATTCAAGTTCTAGAGACATGCCCACCGTTCTGTGGTGGTAGTAAAATCTCCACAAGCCTCGTTCTTCTTCTTCACAAAATTTAAGGGACAACGTAGAAGTTTTTAAAATTTAAAAAATAAATTGAAAATGACTTTAAAATTTATAAAGTATAGATAAAAATCTTCCTTTTTTTTCAAATTTTGTTTTTGAGATTGAGGTTTAGGGCTGAACTTTATTACTTAATGATAGAATTAGATTTAAAATTATCACTTAATTTTGTCTGTAATTAACTTTTTTTTTTAATTAAAAGTAAAGGGATTGGATATCGATTTTTATATTAAAATCAAGTCTGCAACAATTGGTAGAGTATGTTTATAAACTTTTTTTAAAGATTAAAAAGATTGTAAAGTTGAGTGCAATATTCCCTTGAAAAAAAAAAAGGTTTAGTAAATTGTTTTTGTTTTTGTTTTGTTTTGTTTTTTTTTTTTTTTTTGTAATTAGAAAGTTTAGTACAAGGTTGAATAGTATAGTACAAGACTCATAGTTTTATTTCGTTGCAAGTACAACATTGATAAGTTTGTCTGAGAGTGTAGATTGATACATCACCAATTATGGGCAATTTGGCATTGTTGTGATGTGATAAAGCTTTGTTACCATTGTCTTGTGAATCACAGTTGCCATGTTCAGAAATAGGTAAACGTTTAGTATTTGTTTTTTTTTTTTAAGATACTGTGAATACCAAAAACAAAATTTTAGTGTGTGTAAATTATATATAAAATTAATATGAGATGCATAACGAATTTCATCTAAAATATATACTATATATATAATGAACATGTCTTCTTATCTAATATAAATATTTTAATACATATATATTTCTCAAATTTGACAAAATATTTCAATGCACATATTTTTTTAGAAAATAGAAAGAATTCAACACAAGATCATTTTCAAATCTTCTACATATACGTTATTTTTGACAAAATTAATAGCTAATAAATTAATCGTTTACTATATTTTCTATAGAATTAGTAGTTATTTAAAAAAGTTAAAGGAAGAGAATTTTTTTAGAAAAAATTTCCTTAAAAAAAGTCCCTAAAGAATAAAGTTACTAATTATTTTTTGAAGGAAAGAATTTGTAATTTTTAAGCAAACACTAAAAATTATTTTCTATCCTAAGATATAAAATGGATAAATTGAAAGTTATACTAAGGATATTCTAATAAATTTATAAAAATGAGAGCATAAACAATTGTGTAAAAGTAACCCCTAACCTACATCTTTAATTTTTTTTTAAATAATGTCAAACGGACCGTAAATATCTACAAGATTTTTAATTTAAATGAAATAAAAAATTTTGCTAAAAAAGACATTATAATACAAGCATTACAAGTCACCTACCAAATTGTAATATTTCGATACGGGAGTAAATAACGTTTTTAGTATTTTTACGAATCCTTTTGAAAAAGTAAAATAACTATAGGGAAGACTAACTTACAAAATTAGTTACCATTTGTTGAATCTTCGAGATAAATAGAAAGAATATTGTACAATTAAGAAGGTATAGACAAATAATAATATCACATTTTATTTTATCTAAAAGTGTAGAGTTTGATTCCTCTAATTTAAAAAATAATAATAATAACTGGTAAGTGTGCAACTTCGTACAACCATTCTTAAGAACATGCTTCCTCTTAAGGTTAGTTCGATTGCATCCTTACAATTTATAGAAGAAAATGATTAGTCTCAACATTTTCCAAAATTTGATTAAACGGGTTATTTTTTATTATTATCATTTTTGGAATTAGAGAGAGCAGCAAATCCCTTCGGATTCACTCGTGGAAATAAAATAATAGTACTTGTAATAATAAGCAGCGAAAGGAGTGGAAAAGTATTAGATATATTGTTAAATATTAAGCCTATTGTATTGTCAAAATGATTATCTCAAGGAAATAACATTACAATAAACACTTAAAAAGGACATTATTTTCATTATATTTTGAAATAGACACAGAAGCAAATTCCCTTTGGAATCATTCAAATAGAAATAAAATATATTATTAATCATAAAAATGAGAGAAAAGGAATTGGTAAAGTACAAATTGTGACATGTTAAGCCCACTATATAAGTGGCCGAAGAGATTTGTAGAGGTACAAAAAAAACTTGGAACACAACCTGCACCAAGAAAATCACGCTGCTACAGAATCCAAAACGAAACAAAAACGTACAAAAAAGAATGAAATTGTGGTCCAAATTAATTAAAACGAGAGAGAGAGAGAGAGAATAATCAGCTCCCATTTGTTGGCATGTTGAGGCGATCTTCCCCGTCCACCAGCTTCACAGATTTTATCACAATCTCCTGTCTATATATCTGCATATTCAAATTGTATATCAAGAAGAGGACTTGTCGTTAGACTTGGCTATTTGGATCGCGACACGACAACACAATACCAAATCCATACAAAATTAGATGATTTGGATTTTTCTTAAATGGGTTTAGGTCAAAACAGGTTGAACCCACTAGACCCGATTAAATAAATAGTCAGAATGAATTGAACTAGCCAACGTGCAATTAATCTATTTAATAAATGGGTTATATATAAGTTTACACGAACGTGACCTATTATTCACCTATTTAAACCCTTTTATATGGTTTTGAGTTGTTATAAATATCTTTCTATAATTTTTTATTTTTTGTTAAAATGAAAATAAGGGGAAAATATTTACACTCTCAAAGATACTTAATTTATTGTCTTTTAAGTATTTAATGAGTCTATATGTATGTTTGTATGTTTTTTAAGTACTAACAATGATTTTTTTTTTTTTTTGGGTTGGTAAATGGGTCCATAACAGGTTAAATAACCATTTTAATAAGCGGGTTTGATAGGTTGACATGACACAATTAAGACTCGTTAACCTAAAACCACAAATTGGTAAATAAGTAAGTTATCAATATTATGTTTTTCAAGAACATGAGATAAGTGTATGTTTGAATGTTAAGAACGAATCCAACGCACTGCATGTTGATGTAGACTCACAGCTTTGCTTGTTTGAGATAGGGTGCACGGATTTTGAACTAAAACCAACAAAAATGCAAACTGCCGGTTTTTGAAAAATAATCTGAACAATTTTTTGGAAACTAGATTTTAAGCCCTTTAGAGGCTGAATTTGGAAAAAGTTATAACTGCAAAGTTGTAGAAAACAGAAAATCCTAGGGAACAACATGAACAGTTTTTGAAAAACAGGCTCCAAAGGCCTTCGTTTTAATCAGTTTTTAAAACTGACTGATCAAAGTACTATACACAGCCAGAATTATTCAAAGAGAAAAACGGGCAAGTTAAAGGCAAATTTGAGTTTTGAATAAAAAACAAAAGTTGTAGCTTTTGACAAAATCTACAACTTCCATGGAGAAAGTTTTTCCAAATTTTTAAACCAATTTAGAGATAAAACTCAATTTTCAAAACTATGCATGAAACATGAATTTCCTGCACACATACATTCAAATAATTTTTTGAAATCAGTTTTTAAGATTTTATGACCCTTTTAAAAGAGGACTATGGTTTTATGAATAAGGTTTAAATCTGTTTGAATTTTTTAACAAGTGATTTTAATTACATATTATGAATTACAAAAGGCAATTTTCAAGTATTTATGTTAAGAAATACTTGATTTAAGAAGTTAAGGTATTCTCTAAGAAAATAAGATATTTTTTAAAAAAAGGAAATGAAAAGAGACAAAGTTACTTAAGAATATAGTAACTATTTTATGACTACCAATAGTAATCGGAAGTAATCGAATAGGATACCGATTTATTTTGTTACGGTTTGTATCTATGATTACCAATAGTAATTGGATTGGATACTGATTTATCATGTCATGGTTGGTATCTATGATTACCAATAGTAGTTGGATTGGATATCGATTTATTATGTTATGGGTTGTAGTAAGATAAAATGATTCTTATCTTATGCCCTGTTTGGAAACAGAAATATAACCTGTTGTCGTGCCTTGTTGGAATGATAGACTAAGAGTATAGGATAACTTTTAAGCAACCTACCGGCAATGCGTGATATAAGATTGTGGAGAATGGCCCGACAGACTGTGAAACTTTGGGTTGGACACCGCCACGTGTTTTGTAAAATATATTTGTGATATGTTATACTGATTTGGTGGTATCGGTACTTAGTACTGGGACAGTGTTTACTACAACAATAATTAATATGGTTTATCAAATATGTTAAGCTAGTTTTAAAATTCAGTACTTAGTTAAGTACATATAAATAAGTATGAGAATCTTTTAGGTTTTTAAAATGAGTTTAAAAGGAAAAAAAATATTTCTGTATTTTTACGAAATACGATAGTATGTTTAAGTATGTTAAGTATGCAATAGTGGCCGCGTAGGGTGGGTCGCCGCAAGGTTTAGTATTAAGCGTGGCACGATAATGGCCTACTAGTCGGGTTGTTACAGTATGCATCTTTGTGGGTTACCCTAAAGGAATGAGAGGAAGTATGTTTTATAGTGCTCATGATAACAAAGTATTTTGTGTTGACAAATTTTACGTTTCTTGAGCACAACTATATGGTAGATTCAAACTCAAAAGTAAAGTGGTTCTAGAAGAGTTACTGGTTGATAAGATCGGCCACGTGCCAACAACAGTTGTTGAATGACAAAGAGTAGAGACCACTATTCAAGATCAAACACCACAGTCACCACAACGTAGTGGAAGGGAAATAAAATTGCCCATCCGCTATCATGAAGATGGAGAAGCACAAGTTGCAGTCATCGATGGCAGTGATGATGATCCATTGATATACAAGATGGTAATGGATGTTGTTGATCGAGAGAAATGGTAGGAAGCTATGAAACTCGAAATGGAGTCTATGTACTCCAATTCAGTCTGGGAGCTCGTAGATCTACCAAAAGGCATTAAACCTATTGAAAAGAGAGGAGCCGATGGGAAAGTGGAGACTTTTAAAGCTAGGCTGATGGCAAAGGGTTTTACCCAAAAAAAAGACGTAGACTATGAGGATACTTTTTCTCTAGTGGCCATTCTAAAATCCATCCAGATTCTTTTGTCCATTGCTGCTCATTATGATTATGAGAAATGGCAAATAGATGTCAAGCTGGCGTTCTTGAACGGTCATCTTGAAGAGACCATTCATATGGTCCAACCAAATTAAAGGGTTTCATGGTCAAAGGCCAAAAGCAGAAAGTTTGCAAACTGCAAAGGTCCATTTATGGACTTAAGCAAGCTTCTAGATCTTGGAACATTAGATTTAACGAAGCCATAAAGTCTTGTGGTGGTTTTAAATAAAATCTGAATGAACCTTGTGTCTATAAGCAGATAGAAATGGATAAAGTGGTGTTCTTTGTTTTTTATGTGGACAATACTCATTGAGAATGATGTAGAATCTCTATTCAAATTAAAGAACTGGCTTGACAGCCAATTCCAAATGAAGGGTTTAGGAGAAGCAAGCTACATTCTTGGTATCTAAATTATATGGGATTGCAAGAATTGACTTATGGCATTGTCTCAGGCTTTGTACATTGATTAGGTACTTATTAGATTTGCAATGCAGAACTCCTAGAAATGGAACTTGCCTTCTCGATATAGAGTTTATCTTTCTAAAGAGCAATGTCTTAAAACACTGCAAGAAAAGAAGAATATGAGGCAAATTCGCTATGCATTAACAGTTGGCAGTCTAATGTATACAATGCGGTGTACCAGAATTGACATATGCTTTTGTAGTGGAAGTGGTTAGCTGATACCAATCAAACCCAGGATGGGGTGTAGTCAAGCAGATTCTCAAATATCTGAGAAGGACAAGAAACTATATGCTTGTATATTCTAGTATGGATTTGATTCCTATTGGATATGAAGATTCTGATTTCCAATCAGATAGAGACTATTGGAAGTCTACTTCTAGGGTGGTGTTCACTTTGAGAAGTGGAGCCATTATATGGAGGAGTATCGAGCAAACTTGTGTTGTTGATTCAATCATGGAGGCTGAATATGTAGCAGCTTGTGAAACAACAAAAGAATGAGTTTGGCGTCGTGAATTCTTGAGAGATCCGGGAGTTGTTCCATATATGCATGAGCCAATTAGAATCTTTTGTGATAACAGTGGAGCAGTGGCCAATGCCAAAGAACCCAGAAATCACCGCAAAGGAAAGCATATAGATAGGAAATTTCACTTGGTGAGAGAGATTGTCAGTAGAGGAGACGTTTCAGTTGAGAAGATTGCATTTGCGAATAATATAGCTGATCCATTGACTAAGACATATTATCCGCTCGGAATTTTGAACAACATCTTGAAGGGATGGGACTTAAAGACAAGTCACATTTGCTTTAGGGCAAGTGGGAGATTGTTGGGATATGTGCCCATAAACAAATGAGATGTATTATTTTGCTGATTTAATTTGAGGATTTTTTTCAATATTATTTTTGCATGCATGTTTAGATGCTTTATAAATATCGAAAACCCTAGATTATTTAAATATGACTTTAAATATTGTATATAATAATATTTAAAGTAAAATAATCTAAATCCGTCCGTAATTAAAAATTAAAGTTGGGATCTTTAATTTAAAATTAGTGCGGTTTATTATATTCTGAATGAAATGATCTTATCCGGATTGTTAATAATGAGATTATTAGAATGAAAGCGCTTTATATAATTTGATTATATAGGATTGGAACACGATTAATTATGAATTTATAATAATTTCCGTTGTCATATAGAGCATTCAAAATTAATCAATGATGGTCATATATGAATCGATATTAATTCTGAGTAATTAATAGACTCTCATTTATTGTATCATATTTTTTGACATATCGAGTAATGACACAAATGAATAGTGTCAAATTCTTGGTATATTGGAAATATAATATGACAAGTATATACAAGATGAAATCCATTCCTTCGTAAATAAGTCAGATAGACGGTTCCCTTAAGTGTTGATTTGAGACTTGAATAATAAGAGCGCTCAATTTATAATTAGATCATAAATATATCATTCATTAGAGAATCAATGGTACTTAAGGAGAAAGATATAATTAAAGAAGTTAACGAAAAATACCTAGCTTTAATTATGAACCGTTTATGGAGGATTGATTTATATGTAGTGGCTATATCAATGGGCAATTCAAATCCTTTGAATATAATTAGTTTTATAATTTTAAGAATGCAATTCCAAATTTTTAGTAGAATAATTTGGAATTAATAATTTTGATATTTTATTTAAGGTGTTAATTAATTGTCAAAATTATTGGAGCTTAAAATTATAAAGTCCATAGTTCCTCTCAACGGTTCAATTGAATCATGTGAATATTATTTTATGTTGGGTTAATTTATTAATTTAGAATTGAGAATTCTATATTAATATTCACACAACAAATTAATTGGATTAATTTGTATTTTAAATAATATGATTATTTAAAATAAATTTAAAATAGTTTTAAATTTAAATATTATAAAGTGTGGTAAGGGCCACATCATAGTTGTGCACTACAGGGTGGTTCACATAATATCCACAGAGTGTATGTGGAATTTTGAATTTTGAATTTTGAATTTTGAAATATGTGGAAGAAAAAATATCGGTTATTTTATTTTGAATAGTTCAAAATAAAAATTAAAAAAAATATATAACTGATTATATGATATGGGAGAGAGATTTTCTCTCTCCCATATCCATCATACACGCCACTATAGAAAGATAGTGGGCGTGCATGCTGTTCCACAAGGAGAAAAGGGAATTAATTAATTAATTAATTAATTTAAAAATAAAAAAGAGGAGTTTCAGTTATTTTTCTGCAATACTAAAAAGAAGGTACATACGATGTATCTAAAAAAAAGGGAAGATATATTTAATTCTTTTTTGACAGAAAAAAATACATACGTAAAATATTTTTCCTTCAGAGAGTTTCTTCTTCTCTTCTCCTTTACTTTGTCTCATGAGTTGAGAAAGCAAAGTGAATCAAAATTCAAGTGTGTGATCAAACCCAAATTCAGAAATGTCCACTCATTTCCTGTTCATTGTGATTTGGAGAACGCTGAGAAAGAATCATTGGTGTTTCGTAGGATTTGAAGTTCTCAAGAAAATTGGTGTTTCCGAAGGATTTGGAGTACTTAAGAAGGTTCTTGAAAGAGATCAAGAATTTCGACCTAATCGGACAATGGTCTATCTTTAAACTTTTTCCTTAATTTATTTTATTAAATTAATATAAGTATTGTCACTGGGAAAATTTTTGAGAAAAATTTTTATATGTGCAATTTGATCCATACCATGCTTCTGCTAAATTTTTTAAAAACTGGTTTTGGAAACCAACATCCTCTTGAGCTTTCTTCATTACTCTTGGATGTCTTTGTAGCTCAACAATTAGCCAATCCGTTATTATTGAACTGCTTTCAATTCCAGCCGTAAACATGTGCTGAAGATACAATTTTATGTACCTTTAGCCTTTATTTTAAATATTGTTGTCTAATTCTCACAAAAAGCTCGTATAGATTGGTTTATACTTATATCACACTTTGCCATTGGGCTTGAATAGTAATGGAGATAGAAATTCTTGTCAGTGCGGATTGACAACTAAAGCCAAAATTTAATAACTCATACAGGGGTGGTGGGGTTGGTGTGGAATTCAAACTTAAGGATCTCACCAAGTTAGAGGTTGGATGTTAGACTCCTATGTCAATCTAGAGGAGTTGTTCCCGTCTGTGTGAAGTCTCAAAATGGATAATAATAGGATCATCACCATATTTTTTTTTAGCAAAAAAAGCCAAAATTTTAGTAAATGTAATTTATTTATCGTTCTTTCTTTCTAAATCAATGGACTTTAAATGCAGTTGGTCATTTAAAAATAATGGACTTTATAGTTTATACTCTATTGGGACTTTGAAAAACTAATATGCTTAATAGGGTTATAAGATTAAGTTTTTAATTTTAGTGAGCACTTTGTGTGTATTAGTATAAAAATAACACATACAAATAGTTGTGATGCTTTTGTAATTATTCTTTTTATTTTTAGTAATACTGTAAGATGAAAAAATGATGAGGGTGTTAAGTAGTTGTTGATCTAATTAGGATATTTGAATGCATCTATTGATTTTTATCTTCATCATTTATTTAGAAAATAGATATCATTTTTACTTCTTGACACCTCATCACTAAGTTGTATGTTTTCACATAAATTGCAGCATTAGAATTGCAATTCAGTGGAATGACATCGAAGTTAATAATTAATGAAACCAAAGAATAAGTAAATCGAAACTGGAAGACATAAAGAAAACTAATTATCAGAGTCGTAGACTTGTAAAGGCGTTGCTGTACGGAATTCATATGGACGGACATGATTGTATGGACGATTGATGCATCCGGACATTGCGGAATTGATAGTTTAAACTTGTGTTTTTGGACAGATAGTAGGTGTGAGCGGAATTATGTAAAGTCAATTAAATTTATGTTTTGTTTGAAATTTCAATTTAACTTTAATTAAACTATATTTTTTCATATCAGTTTTTGTCTTTTTTTTTTTTTTTTTTCTTTTCTGAAATGTCAAGAAAAATTATAATAATTTTTGAAAAGTTGACCAAGTCTAATTTAAAAATTTCATCTCAAATCGGTAAACCTGCAACAAAAAAGGTCTTCAATGACATTTTAAAAATGTCGTCAATCAGATTCGACGACATTTCTACAAAAGTCGTTGTATGGGGGTGCTGTGGAAAGTCTAAAATTTTTAACGACATTTTCTAAAATGTCATAAAGGATGTCGTTAAATCTCTTTTCATGACACTTGGGTAGTGTCTTTAAATATTTTCCTTTTTTTGTAAACGTATCTTCCATGGCGGCCAAAAAATGTCGTGAAAATTTTCTCACCACATGTAATTATTGTCATGAATTTGAATTTTATTTTGGGTTTTTTTTTAGATTTTAATTTCCAGAAGAAAATCTGAATTAAATACAATTAATATAATTTTTAATATTAGAATTCAAAAAAATTAATCTTATTTAAAATTCAAAAACATTATTGAAATTCAAAAGAAGAAACATTTCAATATTATTTCCATGTAGCTATACAGATACAAATTAATTCTTGTTTTCGGATCCTCTTCGGCCTTCTTCCATGTATCCATAATACAAATGTAGAAAAGAAGAAGAAGAAAAGAAAACAACAAAACCACCCCTAAAAAAAAAAAGGGAAGAGAGAGAGAGAGAGAGAGCATCATTGCTTTTGTTCATCATCTTCCATTTGATATGAAAATGGCGCATCTCAGACAGATCAAAGAGGACTAAGTATCACCGGAATCATCAAGATCATAATCTTTTGGTACTTTTATCCCAAACACACTTCCAACCGTTCTCTCTCTAGCCTTCCAAGCTGACCCAATTAAGTAATTGATTTTGCCTTTGTTGTGTTCTAAACATTTTGCTGCCTGCACAAATCAAAAGCCCATAGAAAGCAATTAAGCTTCTCTTTAAGTACCCAATACAAGGATTTAGAAAAATAAGGTGCCCAATAAAAGGACGACCTCCATGAGGAAGAAGAAACATTTATAGGGAATTATTGCAAGAATTTGATGCATACGTGGGACGAAACCGTAGTAGTGGAGGCTTTAAGTCGAGCAATTGGATGGCAAAGACTAGTGTTCGATTTCAAGCCGACGGACAACTGTGTCAAAAGAATGGCAGAACCAATTATGATGAATAGAAAGCAAAGAAATAAGACGAAAACATAAATTACCTTTCAACACAAGTTGTCCTGAGATTTTTGTATGAAACAGAGAGAAAAGATGGATGATGAGAGAAAAGAAAAAAGTTGTTTTATGTTAGTAGAATTGAGTTATTTTGTATGTGGATACGAAATTTCTATGTAACTGATAATGCAAATTTAATTGAAAAACAAAGCGCCAATTTTTTGTTGTTCAAAAACCATTTTAGCGCCAACAACAAAATTTTAGTTTGCCGCCTCTTCTTTTAGCAATTTGCCGGCTTAACTATTTTAAGTTGAATTTTAATATTATAAATGAAGAGATATTTATTATTAACCGGGTGTAGGTTGTTTTAATTTTTTTAATTTTTTTAATTTTTGAGAAAGTGTGTAGGTAGTTATACGGTTATACCCGTCCTTTTCTTCAGGATATATATTTATTTTTTCCGGAAGGAGTTATCATATATAAATATTACTTAATATTTGTAAGGTAAATATTTGATCACCACTTTCAATCAAAAAAAAAAAAAAAAGTGATCACTACTCTTCTGTACATATGTATATATTTATCTACACCTTTTTCCATTTGAAAATGTTTTGAACTTAACATAAGTTTAAAGAATTTTCATTTAAAAAAAAAAGGTACCTAAACAATTTTTAATTTAAATTTAATCACAAAAGCTAGTTTCTAATGCAAGTCCGTGTAAAATTTTTGATAAATTTTTTGGGTATAGTGAAAAAAAAAAAATTAACTAGGCTTTTAAGGTAAAAATCATTTTAACATACAGAAAATATGAGATAATTTTTTAGAAAAAAATGTAAGGAAAATATTTAAGTGAGGTGGCTGCAGTAAAACCTAATGGCAATTACACATCTGACTCTATCTCAAGGTAGAGAGTTTGAATCCTTTTCAAATTAAAAAAAAAAAAAATTAAGTGAGAACATATTAGACAAAAAAAAAAAAATTGCCGAATAGAGATAAAGTAGAAGAAAAAGTATTTGGTGGTATAAATTTAAAATAAAGAGACATAATATTAAATAAAAAATTAATAAAAATAAATGCAAAAACTTTTCTTAAAAAAAAAAGATTTTTTTTTCAAATAACTTCAAAAATAAATAAATAAATAAAAAACAACGTATACCAAAACAAAAATGTTTACTGCAATTAGAAAAAAAAAATTTTATTATGAAAGTCATCTTAGATGAGATAATATTTCAAAAGACGTAAGAAAATTATTTAGGTGAGCACATTTTTTTAAATAAAATTATTAATTTAAGTGAAAACTAGAAGTAAAAAAAAAAAAATGGCGAAACACATATGAAATAAAAAGATATAAGATTTTGAAGGAAAAAACATGGGCAACAAACAAAGCCCAAAAAAAAAAAAAAGAAAAAAAGAAAAACTTGGGCAACAAACGATAAGCAATCCGCAGGAAAAGAAAAAACACATTTTTAAAAAAAATGTATAAATTTTAAAGAAAAAAATTGCAAACAGATTAAAAAAAAAGCATGGGCAGCAAACAACAAAACTAACCAAAAAAAAAAAAAAATACAAAACATTATAAAAACAAAAAACAAAAAACAAAAACAAAAACAAAAACAAAAACAAAAGCAACCAAAACATTCGTTCCAACCAAAAATGAGTATTTTCATTGAAATTTGATGAAAAGTCAAGAGTGTCAAGGTTCTTATAGTTATAATATTTATATAGATTTATTTCTAATTTCTTAGGTAGTATACTTTTAAATTGCATTGGGAACTCTTTTTTGTGTATTCCTTTGAAATTGGAAATTATAATTGATAAGTTAAAAAGCATTTTTTTTTTTTCTTGTTTCAGCAATAAAGCAAATTTGACGACATTTTTCTCTTCAATGTCGTAAAAGAGACCTTTCTACGACATTTCAGAGCAAAATGTCGTTGAAAAGTTTTTTAACAACATTTTAAGAAAAATGTCGTGAATTTTGTGTCGTTAAAAGTCCTTTTTGTTGTAGTTAAGCTAAGTTACGATAAAGTTATGATAACATGTGAGAATACCCAAAGCCATATTTGAGAATTAAAGTTATGATAACAAGTGAGAATACGCAAAGCAAAATAGAGCAGCAAAATAGAGCAGAAAGAGAAAAACAAGAGAGAAAAGGATATTGCTTGGGGATCTTTATTTAGAACAAATACTTAAGGAAACATTAACACGTTTATTTTTTATGATATGAGACTTATGACACTTATTTATTAAAAAATAAATAAAAACACTCAAATTTCAAACATAAACCTATTAAACTAATCCCAGCGGGATATTTAACTGTATCCACCAATGCATTGGAATTTGTTTTGGTAGATACATATTCACAGTGGAATTGAATCTACAAAAGTAGACTTGATTAAATTCTTCATGTGTCCTCCAGCATTGGTATAATTATACCCATCCTTGTAAAGAACGTGCACGACACGTGCTAAATTGACTATACGCATAAGGAGAGGCATTGGCACATCTAAAGGTACAAGGCACTCTTCATTGATGTCCTTCCATGCGTCATCAACTCTCTTGTTCAGTTCAATATATGCTTCTGTCTCTGATACATCATATTGTTTCATATAGCATTCGACACTTATGGCAACATGTCCTCTTTCTCGCTCAATCTAGAAAAGATTCAAATGATTATGGCAACTAAATAAAACTTATGTTTCACATCCCGTTTTAACCCATTATTCCAAAAAAAAAAAAAATTACAACATTTTCTTTCACAAAAAAGTAAATTTATTATGATTTATGTAGGAAATCTTTTAAACATATATTAATTGAAAAAATCACATGTTACGTTAGTAGATACCTTGTGGCCAGCAACGTCGTCCATGAACCTACAAATGACGCAAGCAGCTGAAATAGTTTTGGGATATTTTGAAGCCCATTCAAAGGCTTCTTCTGTTGCAACATCTCCCATTCCGAGGAAAGAAGTGAGTGTGAGCAGGTGATAACCAGAGAACATAACTCTAACCTGCCAATACTCCTCCATTGTTGGCACATAATTCTCATGGAACCATTTGGCTTCTTCAAAGTAGCCTTGGACTTGCATTTTCATCTGAGTGCCCATGCATATCGGTCAAATTGCAGTGAATTTTTATAGGTATTATGTATCAAATCATCAAAACATAGCTAGCAAAATACAGAACTTAAATTGAAAATGAATCGTAGGCAGCTTAAAAAGAGGGTCAATGTTGGCATTATATACCAAAAATGCAGTTTTAAGGAATTAGACGACTAATTTTCTTTGCCTTAACAAAATTAAGGAATAAGTTGCCTATTAAAAGTGTAGCAATACCGAGGAGGGACGGAGGAATAAAGCACAAGGGTTAAAATTAAGCAGAATGTTTCGCTCTTTCTTTCTTTTTTAAATTAGTTTCCCTGATCCGGATAATATAGCTAGGATATATATATATATATATATATATAGTTTTTTTGTTAGTCAAGTAGAAATAGATCGTACATGTGTTCTAATAAAGTTATATTGTTGGTTTTGAACATTCAGTTTAGCTACCAAAATCCCTGAGAAAGGAAAAATGTAGTCAATATGCTGGCATTTTTCTTTTTTAAACCTGACCATATAGAAAGCAGAGATCTTTATTAGGGGACCTAATTATCTCATTATTTTAATTACTTACTGCTTCTTTAGCGTAATGAAGTCGATATGATCCTCTGCCTTCTTTCTTCAACAGCTCCTCGATTTCTTCGTATAATTTTAAGAGTTCCCGATAACAGTATTTCATGTACTCGTGAAGTGGATCTAGGCAGTTGATATTCCAGCTGAACCAAAAACATGGTTGTGAATCAATTAGAAGTTGCTTAGACAGATACAAGTTCACAAGTATATGATCAGTTAGATATGGACATCAAACCTGTGAACAGCATCTGTGAAGAGCTGGAGCTCTTCAATCGTTCCATGGACATCATATATATCGTCAATAAAGGATAAGAATACAAATAATTTGACTAATATTCTTCTAGCAAGGGCGTATTGAGGCTCAAAATATACTCCTGCCATGAAAAAATAGCCTTCCACAAGCCTGTCTCTTGCAAAAGATAGATTTGACGCCACATCCAGATCTTTCCACCACCTAGTTTGTTAAGTGTACAATTATTAACTATTAAAGAAAGTACAAATAGATATTAACATTTTTCAGAAAAATAAGAGAGAAGACAACTAGCATTACACCCACGAAGCACAAATCCACCTATGTGGGCACCAGAAAGTCGAGCATTCCACATCAAATCTCCTCTCAGTTTTATAGAACTCGAATTTTACAGTTTTATTTAGTTGTATATCCGAAGATAATCCAAAAAGAAGAAATTCAAACCAAAAACAGAAAATCAACTAAACTAAAGTAATTTTGTAGGAAGGATCAGCTCACACGCGGAAACTTTTATCTCGCAAGACTTAAGATCCGTTTGGCTTTTTTTTTTTTTAAACGAAAATTGCCCTTCCGTTTGGCTCATTTTTTTAAAAGTGAAAATTGCCCTTAGAAAAAAAAAAAAAAAAAAAAAAAAGAGAAGTCACTTTTTTTTTTAGTTTTAAAGTAGCGATGTGCAAATTTTTTGTGATTATGAAGAATGTGAAATTTTTGAAATGGTGTTTGAATAGATATTAGAAAAATTCATTTGAAAAATAGTTTTTTAACAAAATGAAATCTGATCAAATTTTTAAGAGGGTATAGATATGGATCTATTCCTCTATTAACTGTGAACAAATTGAAAAAAGAATCATTTTGATTGGTATGAAACAAAAAAGTTATGGAATTTTAAAACTTAAAGTAGATGAGAGAAAATTTTTAATATGTAATGTGAATGTGCAAAATATTTTTTAAATGGAAACAAGTATAAGGTCGATTCTGAAAATGAGATTTTTTCCACCTCATTTCTATAAAAGGTCAAACACATGAAAGAAACAGACTCTTAATATAGGTTTCAGTAAAACCTGAAAAGGAAAACCTAATGGCAAAAGCCCTAAACAGGAAAATATTACAAAATAGTCTTTTGGGTTTAAATGAAGTGCAACACTCAATGTTGAATTCTTAACAATTACAATAATTACACATACTATTTGAAATTACGAATCTATAAAACTTGCAATCCATGATGCATAAGATAATTTAGATAAAATCCTAAATGAGTGTTAGGCTTCAAAACAAAGTTAGTTGGGGATAGTTATGTGGAATAGATTAGTTAGGTTAAGCATAGTAATGTGTAAATTAATCACATGAAGTACAAAAGTATCAGAACGAGGAGCAATTTCAAAACGATTTACAATATAAATGTAGTTCTTGAAAATGTGAAATTGAATAGTTAATTCAAAAAAGATCCATTAAAAACTCAAAACCTACTAACGATAATAAGAATGGCAACAATAAATATTAACCTTGTGATATCGCTAAGTTCCTTCTGGTGCATCTTTTGCAAAACGTTGAAATCTAGCTTTGCCAAGTTGAGTAAAACCTCAATATGTGACGGGTTTTTCTCGTACACAGAAATGTAACGTCTTGCCTCCACCCTCGGCAAGCCCTTCCGGATGGGCTGATTCATGGCATGCTTTACTTGTGCCACAAGAAAGGGACTCAATAGGGATGACGTTGTCGACGATTGAAGATGAGTTGTAGTGAACGCAAGAGCTTCTTCCAGTATAGGCTCTCCATGAACCATGAGATGTGAAGCTTCATATAAGCTTAACATTCCTTGAGCATCACTTGCAAGGGCATTATTGAACTTCCCTTGTTCATTTGTGAACTTCTCAAATATACCTTTATTACCAATATTCCACAAGAAAGTATAAGACTCGTAACCACTCTAATAGACGTTAAAAAAAGATATAGACAAATTCTACCAAAAAGACAAGAAGAAAGGAGAGATTAACACAAATGCCACTCTTTTGAAAGCTTTTGACATTTTTGTCACTGTTCTGGACATTTAATCTCCTTCATCACTCAGGAGTACTTGTCAAAGGCCAATCTAGTATGTTTACTCAAATTTTCGCCATTGATAGAAAACTACTAAAAGTCGACATATATTCTACCAGATGTTTGCAGGACCAACAGTGACCACTCATAGTGTTGGTCACCGGCTTTGGTCGTTAGCACTAATCATCGAAATATTCTCATACAATATTTTGAATAATCTATCCAATTATTTTTTGTTTTACCATAGATGACTGGGCGTATCTAGCTCTGGTGGTCAATTAGCATTGCTAGTCACCGGAATATTTTAATAAAATATTTTGTATAATATATAATTTTTTTAACATAGATAATAGAACATCCCCAAATCCGAGTCACCGGCGCCTGCTATAAGAGTATTCTGGTAGAATAATTTTGGTAATTTTACCCTAATATTTTTGTTTTTAAAAAATTATTATAATACAGTAGCCAAAATATCTTACTAAGATATTTCAAAAACTGGCACCGGCAACCGAAACCCGTAGATGGTCATAGTCAATTCTGGTGACATTTGAAAAAATGTATATGGTATCATAATATACTCCATTCAAGAAACAATAAAATTCCAAAAATTAAAAACTAAAAAGTAAAATGCATGTCAAAAAGTAAAGTTGGAAAAAAGGGTGCAAAAATGTCCATAGAGAGAAAAAGGTTGCCAATTTTTCCAAAAAAAAAAAAAATGGGGACAGAAATTGGCTAAAATGCCTTATAATATAAACATATACAAGGAGAAGGAGATGTAACTTATCAAAAAAAAAAAAAACAAAAAAAAAACAAAAACAAAAACAAAAACAAAAACAAAGGAGAAGGTAATGTTGACCCTTAGTAGAGAAAATATCTACTCTTTCACTTCCAAATAAAAAATGTCACATTAAAACTTTCGGAAGGTAAATCTTTAATATAGACAAAAAAAATGTCTCATAAAAACTTTAAAAAGGTAAATCTTTAGAGAAAACAAGTATAATACCCGCGTATTGCATGGGAAAGGAAGAAGAAAATAAATAAAAAGAAGTGAGTATTATATGATAAAAACAGTTGGTTAAAATAAATATTATAATTATAATAAGTATAATTTTTCTCAAAATCTCTCCTAATAATGAAGATGCAAAATCAAAATGATAATAGTACCAATAATAATAAAAACGAAAACAAAAGAAAATAAGAAAAAAATAAAGCAGGAAAAAAAAATCTTTAAACTCAAAAGAACCGAAAAAAATTAACCCTAACAAAAACATTATAACAAAATAAAATACATAACTCATTTTCTTTTTTTTTTTTTACTGTTTTGAAAAAAAAATAAAATTTTTTTTATCAGGTTATATACATGCAAAAACTAAAAAAAATGATTTTTAAAATATAAAACAAAATAAACAAAAAAGGAAAAAAAATTGCATGCAGAATCCTTAAAAAAAGGGGTCTTAAAAAAATAAAACAAAAGAAACAAAAAAGACACACAAAAAAAAATCCGAAATAAAGATAAAAAATTTAAAATAAAAAATTGTTTAAAAATCAAAAAAAGGCAAAGTGAGCAAAAACACAATACAATAATAGATCAGAATCTAATATCTAAAATTTAGCGTAAAAAAAAGGGAAAAATAATATTAAGAAAAAAAAAACTCTAAATAGGGTAAAACCGACAACACACTGTAGAAAAAAGAAAATGAACTAAAAAATAGGCGTAAAACGGAAATTATACTATGTGGGCAGCCGGTAATTCCTGCATAATAGGGGTAAAAATGTCAACTCACTGTAGATGAACGAAAACCAACTAAATTAGAGGGGTAAAAAAGTCTCTGCACTATAGACAAAATAGTAAAATATGTAAGGACAAAACCGTCCTTCCACTATAGATAAGTAAAAATCAGCACATAGGATAGGGGCAAAATCGGCAGTTCAATGTAGAAAAAGCAGCTACTGTGCATTACAATAGAAAAAAAAACCGTACAATAAAAGCAAAAAAAATTAAAAAAAATAAAAATCACTGTTTATTAAACAATGAAATATTGCATCTTTTTACTATATCAAAGCAGCAAAAGTAAAAAAAAAAAAAAAAAAAAAAAAAAAAAAAAAAAAAAAAAAAATGTAACAAAACAACAAAAGTAAAAAAAAAAAAAACAATTCACTGAGCAGTAAAGCAAAGCAGCAAACGTTAAAAAAAAAAAAACAACAACCGTAACAAAACACCAAAAGTTCGAAAAAAAAAAAAAAACAACAACAGTAGCAAAAGTTAAAAAAAAAAAAAACACCAGCAAAAGTTCAAAAAAAAAGAAAACAACAAAAGTAAAAACAACAACAGCAGCTGTAAAAGTAAAAAAAAAAAAGCAGCAAAAGTAAAAAAAAAAAAAGTAGCAGCAAAAGTAGCAAAAAACAAAAAAAGAAAAACAAAAGTTAAAAAAACACTGTTCAGTGAACAGTGAAAGTTAGCATCGCTTTAGTATATACGAGTTTAATACCCGTGCGCTGCACGGAAAATAAAGAAAAAAATAAATAAATAAACTAAATATTATATGATAAAAACAGTTGGTTAAGATAAATATTATAATTATAATCAATATAATTTTTCTCAAGATCTCTCCCAACAATGAAGATGCAAAATCAAAATAATAATAGAACTAACAATAATAAAAATGAAAACAAAAGCAAAAAAGAAAAAAAAAATCTTCTGTAGTTATACTCATTTAAAGAAAAATAAAGCAGAAAACAAAAAAAAAAGAAAAAAAATCTTTAAACTCAAAAGAATCGGAAAAAACTAACCCTAACAAAAACATTATAATAAAATAAAATATATAACTCATTTTCTTCTTTTTTTACTGTTTTAAAAAAAATAAAAATTTTTTTTATCAGGTTATAAACATGCAAAAACTAAAAAAAATGATTTTTAAAATATAAAACAAAACAAACAAAAAAGAAAAAAAAATTACATGCAGAATCCTTAAAAAAAAAAGGGTCTTTAAAAAATAGAACAAAAGAAACAAAAAAGATACACAAAAAAAATCCGAAATAAAGATAAAAAATTTAAAGTAAAAAAATTGTTTAAAAAAAAAAAAACAAAGTGAGCAAAAACACAATACAACATTAGATCAGAGTCTAATGTCTAAAATTTTACGGAAAAAAAAAGGGCAAAATATGTGAGAACAAAACTGTCATTCCACTGTAGATAAGCCAAAATCAGTACATAGGATAGGAGCAAAATTGGCAGTTTAATATAAGAAAAGCAGCTACTGTGCATTACTGTAGAAAAAAAGAACCGTACAGCAAAAGTAACAAAAAAAATCACTGTTTATTAAACGATGGAATATTACATTTTTTTACTGTAGCAAATCAGCAAAAATTAAAAAAAAAAACTGTAACAAAGTAATAAAAGTTAAAAAAACTATTTATTAAACAATAAAGCAAAACAGCAAAAGTAAAAAAAAAAAAAACGAAACAAAGCACCAAAAGTTTAAAAAAAAAAACAACAATAACAAAAGTAAAAAAAAAAATACAACAACAACAACAAAAGTAAAAAAAGGAAAAAAAAAAATCAGCAAACGTTTAAAAAAAAAGTAAAAAAAAAAAAAAAACAACAACAACAACCAAAAAAAAAAAAAGAAAAACAAGCAGCAAATGTAAAAAAAAAAAAAAAAAAGTGAAAAAAAAAGCAGCAAACGTAAAAATAAAAAAGCCAAGCAAAAAAAAAAAACTGATCAATGAACAGTGAATGAACAGTAATTTACTGTTCATGAACAGTGTGACACGCGGGGGACAGTGGCAGAGCAGCCCCAGTAGGAGCAAAATGGGCAGTTCACTGTTCAGGCCCAAAAAGAATAATAAAACAGAAGGGCAAGAGCGTAATTTCACTGTGCAACACTGTTTCACTGTGCGGTACTGTGCGGCACTGTAGACATAACGCCGAAAAGCAAAAAAAAAAAAAAAAAAAAAAGGCAAAAGACACTGTTTTTTTACTGTTCTTTAAACAGTAACCCCCTTCTCCTTTAGTATATGTATATAATAGTAATAGTAATATGCCTCAACTTTCAAAAGGTAAATCTTTACAGAAAATATCTTCTCTTTCACTTAATACCACATATATATATATATATCCCATTAAAACTTTCGAAAGGCAAAACTTTTTGAAAGATTTAGCCGAGAAAGAAAGAATGCACAAGCACATTCGAAAGTAATATATCTAATTAATCTGCCTATAATTCTAATTGAAAACTTTAAAGGGTGTCGTGTGAATATGGAGGTGTGTACCACTCGAGACATTGTATCCTTCTTGTCTTAACAACCGAAACTAAAGCGAAACGATATGAAGGTCCCCGTTGTATTTATCAAGAATGATTTTCTTATTCTCTCTTAACTTTTCACTAATTTGATCCTCAAAATGATAATCCAAGCCTAAGCGTTGGATTGTATCGATCAATTCCAGGGTTTCTGAAGGATTAGGGGCAGCAACAGCAAACATCCTCTTGACTTCCTCTTTCATCTTTTGAACTTCTTGTTGCTCCGTCACGACTTCAATAGCTTCCTAATGAAAACAATCAAGAAAAGAAAATGCGATTAGCAAGGTACCTAACATAGCAATATACATAAAAGAATTTTCCTCCATTTGTCCTCAAAATCACACAGGAAAACTAGCATATATATATATATATATATATATTTTGTAACATCATGATTATACCATGGACTCAGATGTAGATTTGAGGATATAATCCCCCCAGATGGTGGGATGAAAATCGGCAGTTCGGCGAATCGTTGTTGGTGTGGCTTTGGTCACGGTTGAGCCATGAAGTGCTGAAGCCGGAGCAGACATTTTCCCAGCTGTAATGGTTTCGGAGACGAGGATGATTGGCTACAAAGGGATGGTTTTTGTTTCAATTAGATGGCTTGAATTGTCTATGAAGATAGCTTATAAGGCGCTAAATAAGATATTTATAGACCTTCCACATATATTATAACACACTAGGGCAGCCTACCTTCGACCGACACTCGTACCCTTTACCTGCATGTATTTTTTTAATATATATATATATATATATAAATTATTGTCACCAAACTATCAAGATATCCCGATTAAGTTACCGCTATATCCTCAACATTTACCTATCCCATGTATTATCAAAAAGAAAAAAAGAAAAAAAAAAAAGAGAAATCCTTTAGAATCAAATAAAGTGAAAAATATGCAACAAACACCTAAATGAAAAAAATTAGAAAAAAGTGCTTGTAGACGCCAAGAGAAAATACGGAGGAGAACAAAATAAGTCGGAGGCCAGATTCAAAGAATCAAGATGGAACTTTCCTCAAGAAAGTGAACCCCAAAGATGTACTGTTAAAAACATACAAGTCAAAACTCAATAAGAAAGAGACAACATGATCAAAAGGACAAAATAATTGCAAAATATCTATCTTCAGATTCTGTGGATGGGTCCCTTCAATTAATTTGCACTGTACGGAAAATCTCCTCGTGCCTTAAGAAAATCTCCAAATAAGGTTCGATTCTTTTTGGCTTGCATCTAGGATTTCTAATCTCCACTCTTTAGAGATAACGACTCTATAGCCATGAGGATTTGAAGGAGAAAACTTCTACGGCTGAGAATTGGTTGGTGTCCATACATCACTTGTTCAAAGGAGAGGAGAATAACTTGGAAGGCTAAAATATATGATAATAATGTCACATGCCATATTGGAGTCGATTGAATTTTGGTCATCACTAAATAGCTGTAGCTAAATATGAAATATTATAATATTTCAAATGGAACATCCACTTAAGCAAACATGAAATATGGAACGTTTTTAAATGCGGAATTTCATATTTTTTTACACATATGGGAGTTCTAGTGGAAAGTAACTTTCATTGAATTAACGTTTTTAAATATTTTCTATTCCCACAAAATATGAGACAGTAACTTTCATTCAATAGAAACACAGGGGGCAAAGTAAAATAACTACCTCCCACGTTTGCCAATTAAAAATAAAAAATAAAAAAGGCAACATCAGAAGCACCGGAAAAAAAAAAAAAAAAAAAAAAAAAGGGGCATCCAGACGAAGACAAAAGACAAAAGAGAAAAAAAAAAAAAAAAAAATTCCGTACCATTGATTAGTAAGCACTTAGAATTTTCAAATGAAAGTTTTGGGCAACCTATACCACATTGGTTAGTAATTTCCTAAACAAGAATATAGAGGTTATGATGTTTTGAACCTAAAAAATTTGAGTTATAAGGTTCCGTTTGGTAGGAATGATGGAGAGGAGGAAGTTAAGAGTGGAGAAATTAAAGGATGAAGATGATTGCATGAATCCTTTTTGTTTTTTTATAAGAGGGATGGAGAGTACAATGATAGATGCTAGATATTTTTATTAATTACTTTATTGTCCATCTCACTAATTCTTTAACAATTATTCTTAAAAAGCAAAATAGTCTTTCGCATTTGTTTTTGATGGATTTCGTGGATCTTTCCATCTTTGAAATGAGTAATTTTTGTGGCCCAGGTGAAAAACTCCTCCCTCCTCTCTTATCTTAACCCAAAAAAAAAAAAAAAAGGATAAAGCATCACCTCTATATCTCTCCCTCCACCCTCTCCCTTCCTCGAATCAGACCACGAATTTTAAACTCCACACATTGGAAAAGCATGGGTAATAAATTTATTGAATATGTGGTAAGATGGAGAACTCAAAAGGTCCAAAAATACCCACTTCATCGTCACATGGGACAAGAGAATTAATTTTCCTCTACTTATGGCCGTGCGTTTGTTTGGATAAAGAAAAAAAATTTAATTTACTTGCCGTGTCTGAATTCAGCACGCGCCTTCTGAATACAGTCCATTGCCGATCTTATCAAGAGCAAGAAACCAAACAAGGAAAGAGATTATCAATCTGGAGTAATGGTCCCCAACAAGGCCTATGATATAATTTTTATAAAAAAAAAAAAAAGAAAAAAAAAGTTGATTTGACAGTATCACATATTTTTCCTTCAAAGGCGGCCAAAGGAGCAAAACATGTTTATTTGCAACAAATGATACATAAAGTCTCACTTAGGGATGGTCAACGAATTTGTCAATCCGTTCAAACCATTCAATCCAGTTCAACCATTAAATTCTAGTTCAATAGTCTAATTATCCAGCCCAACATATTCATGTTTAGTAATTCTATTATCTTGTCTAAAACTGTTTTTTATTTTGAGTTGATGAGTGTGAAAATTTTATTGTGAGTTTAGTCAATGTTAGTTTGTTTAATGTATTATTAAACTACGATTTGTATTCTCACGCTACAATTTAGCTTATGATTGAAAACTAGAAGTTAATTGTGTTGTAATTTTATTGGACTACCGTATGTGTAAATATTTAATTGAGTTCTTAGAGTAAACTGATTAAATATATCCATCTGATCCATGTAATCCAATATTTATGCATTGGATTGGATTTGGAGTTTAATGGATTGGTGACAGATTAGGATTTTCCCAATCCGAATGTTGCGGATTGGACAACAGATTGAAGCGTAATCCGTATAATCCGATTCTTTATATAAATGTCAAGTGTAAAGTAGACTTTAAATCGTAAATCAAATTATCTCCAAAATTCAATCAAAGTGAGATAAACGAGTTTAATCCAAAACTCTAAAAAAATAAAATAAAATAAAACTAAGAACTACAATGATTTGATTCCGATTTGGACATGTAGGTAACCTAGTTACAAAAATTAGGTATAGTCACAAATTCCAAATTCCAAATTTCAAATCAAATTCTACAAAACTCCCCTTAATTCCTCATAAAATCATTTTGACTAATTAAAAAAACAAAAATGGTTGACTGGACAGTATCACATAATGTTTTCTTCAAAGGCGGCCGAGTGGTCAAAACATGTTTAATTGCAATAAATGTAACATATATAAAGTCTCATTTAGGGATGTTCACCAAATCCTTAAACTGCACAAACCATTCTATCCAGTTTTCAGTCAGATTGGATTGAGTTGAGAGACTAAGGGATTGGTTATGAATTCAGAATTTCTCAATCAGTGTAATCCTTGAATCCGAACTTGATACATGTATATATGTACATTTATAAAGATGTATATATTTTTTCTCTGAATAAATTATGTATGTGTATGTTAAAGTTTGGTGTGACCTAACTAACTTGAATATGTGCCCAAATTCAAGTTCAGTAGTTTAATTATCTGACTTAAAATATTCGAGTTCAGTGGTTCTATTATCTAGCCTAAAACTGCTTTTTTATTTCGAGTTGATGAGTATGAAAATTTTATTATGAATTTAGTCAATGTTTGTTTGTTGTAATGTATTATTTTGCTACTCGATTTTTATTCTTACACCCAAAGATTGTAATTAAGGGGTTATATTTGTAGTAATTGATAACTCTATGAAATAGAATTAAAACTACTACAGAATGTGGATACCATGACGGTTTTTAACCGTCGTGGTAACATTTCCACGACAGTTTTCTAACTATCGTCGAATTCACAGTCGTGAAATCTTTTCAGATTCCATGATGGTATTTTAACCGTCGTGAAATGGGCAAAAATAAGGCCCAAATGTGGACATTTAAGAACATACCAAGATGGTTCGACGCAAAAAACTGTCGTGGTAAGTTCGCCTACCACGATGGTTTCCGTGAGAAACCGTCGTGGTAGGCTCACAAAGCAAAACAAAAAATTACGAATTCGTCCCATTTCCCACGGGTGGCAAATCTCGTGTGTTATCCAGTATTACACAGCCAAGAATAAAATTATAAATAATCTGTAATTATCTGGATCATAATGTACAACAATTAATATAGCAAAAGTACAAAATTTATATATTGTTGTTAGTCAATATTGTATAAACCGCATTACAAATGTAGTCCACTCTTGCCTAACCAAACTCATGTCAGCATCAATATAAAAATCCTTAGTTTGAAGTGAGGCTACTCCATCAACAGTCAAGGTTATTTCTCGTATGAAAGCTAACACAAAATAACCGCATTCTACATAACCTTCTTATATAGAACATCGAACAGTATCAATCAACGTCTCCCAGTTGCGTCACTTTCTTATTCCTCTTCCCACCAATAATTTCCAATCATTAAGTGCCCTAACATACCAACAATTTTCAAAATAATTACAACAAAAATTATGTTATGTCAAATCAGAGATATGAACATAAAAGAATACTTACATCGTAATTAGGTTTTTAAAATTATCACCTAGTTCGTTTCCTAGAGGATTAAAATACAGGATCGAGTCATCCCACGGATCAATAACTGCTAAGATTCAATGTTGGCCGCTGTTATATGGCATGAGAAACAGCTTTCCCTTTGGTACGTTTCTCAAGATCCGTAGAATATTGTCAGCCCTCTCTCAAACGCAGGCTTTGCGATCTACATTCTATTGAACCGATGAGACAAGGACTTGAGAAATAAACTCGAACTATTGATCCATATCTGCTATTGCACAATAATCCGCTAAGTATCTGCAAAATAATTAGTCACACTTGTTACGCAAAAACAACATATATAAGATTAACAAGGATAAATAATACTATTTTTTGTCGATAAATGTATTACCTGATATAAACCATTATGCTATTTGCACTAATTTCTTTAAATGTTATAAAATGGTATATATCTTCAAACCCAATATATATGGGCATGTCATCGCCAACGACGAACTATTGTTGTAGGCAAGCTATTTGGGCACCATCACACATGGAACTTTGTGGGTAATATGCTAAAGGTCTTAATTCGAAGGGAATTTCACTAAAGTCGAATGAAGGTAGTTCTTGTTGCACCGGTTATTGTTGTACCTCCAGTTGTGACTGTATTTTCTTCTTCCCTGCTCTCTTTTTGGTTCGTTTGCTTCCCTCAACTTCTCTGTCAGGAGCATGACTCAGACCTTGGCTTGCCTGGCTCAAACTTGTTTGAACGGTGACTAATCTTTTTGCCCAAGCAACAAACCCACCGACAACTTCTTCAATACATGTGGTTTCATTTGTCAGAATAGGTAGGAGTGCACGTTTTAGTTTTGGGACTGTAATTGTCACTCGTACATTCTCCTTACCTAAAGGAATCTCACAGACTGTGTTGGTTGGAACACAGTCCATGTATACCCTGCCAATTGCAACTAGCACATCTCCTCTGTTAATTAAATCAGTAAGAAAGAGCTGGCATTCCTTACTTGCATTTGGCATGGGCTGCGGATCCGATGGCTCAGCTTCTTTTTCACTCAAAGTGCAACTAGCATTGAAGCTGTTGTGTTGATCAACAGCCGGTTTGGTCATCTCCTCGGCCATATGTTGGGATCAAAATGTGCCATAAGGATAGAAAATCATTGTTAGAGATTTTTTTGTAAATATGACATTTTGATATTAATAAGAGGAACTATCATGGTATTTTAATGTTCCATGACGGTTCACATCGTCGTTGAATAAAGAAAAAAGGAAGCAAATTTCGCTAAAGTGAGAACTTTACACGATGGTTTTTGTTCAAAACCACTGTGTAAAGTGGTCTATACATGAAAGTTTTGAACAAAAACCATCGTGTTAAGTGGACTTTACACGACGGTTTCTAACAGAATTCCAATATGTTTTAAAATATATAATTTGTAGTCAAAATTAATTAATTAAGTTTAAATGTGTTTTAAATTCTCTAAACCATTTTTTTATAATTATTATTATATATTTAATTTTTAATTAACAGAAACCATCATGTAAAGTCCACTTAATATGACGGTTTCTATTTAAAACCGTCGTGTAAAGTCCAACACGAATTAAAAAATAATTTGACATTTTTTAGTGATTTCTCACAAGTGGCCTAACTTGTATGTTATTCAATACACGGCCCAGGATATAATTGACAAAATATTAGCTACATTGTGTTAAAGTAAAAAAATCATTCATTACATTACCAGTTTATATATCATAATTAATGAATTGTATTACAAATTTATTCGATTTTCCCCTAATCAAAGACGATCCGAGATTTTTGTTTTATAATCTCGTCTCCTTTTAATCTCTTCTTTAGACTACATGCTTCCAATCCATTAGGGCCCTAGCAAGTTTGCAAAATTCAAAATAATTAATATGCATACCATTAAGATTAAATCAAACAAAATTCCATTTTGACATTTCATCGAGCATGTGGTGGGCGGAAAAAAAAATGCGTAGAATATTGTGTGTTTGTAGATCTTAAAATGCCAAAAAATTACACAAAAGATTCGTTTACAAAGAGCAACAATAAAAAAAAATTGAACAACAATAAATAAACAAATTACACTCCAAGCAAGTTATAAAAGAATTGTGTGTTCATATTTTTGTTGGAAAATAAGAAATTGAGCAATATGGAAGTCACCTTGCCTTTCTTTGATGCAAAATAGTTTACGGCCTTGATGGGAAAATAGGGTGGCAGTGAAGGTGGCGACGGCGGCAAAAAAAAGAGAGAGAGGAGAGGGCGGCGTTAAGGGTGATGGGAGAATGAGGGCCATCGTATAATCTCCGTCGTCTAAGCCAACTTTTGTAGCAGTGAAACAAAGTGTTAAACACAGCCAATTTGAACCAGTTTTCATTGTTCCTCTTAGTCAGTGGATCAATCTAACAACTATTGTTAGAGACTGTTGGGATGGGAGCAGCCATGGCTTCATACGTAGTCTATAAATTCTTCTAGAAGCAGTGGTTATTGACTATATATAATTAATTTATATAATTATCAGCAGATATTGATCGTATCCAATGATGACAACTCAAATATGTGCCATGTGGATAATCAAATTAATTAGAAAATTTGAACAAGGAGTATATATTGAAGAGGATGTTTGGTAAATGAGTCTAAATCCATCTTATCCTGATTAAATTGGATTCCCAACCCAAATCTCTTTTATTCGAAATCTAAACTACACTTATTTATTTATTTTTCTTAAAACAAGTCTTTGAATTCACAATTTCAAATTGAAAAAAAAAAAAAAAAAATCTAACTTTCAAGCAACACATAAGTCTACTTTTTTTAGGGTAAGACAGATCAGTTTTACAAGGACTGGCCACATCATAAGCTGGTAGATAACTACAAGATGAACATTTGTTGGTTAATTAATCTTTACTCTTCTTCTTTTAAATTTATTTATTTGTGAACACGGAGAGCACAACTAATTTCAAGACAACAAATGACATCCCAGTTACTTATGTTGACACCCGCTAGACCTTAATCTTATGTTAGAGAAATCTAACTGAACAACGATTTTTATGACGGTTAACAAGGATTTATCTGTATACTGTGTTGACGGAAATGACAATCACGCCATGTTGAGGTGTTGCAGGATTTTTGTGCAATTGTTTCTGTGTTTGAACTTTGTGTGGATTTTTTGTTTATGTTTTTTAAATTTTGGCCTGTGATAAATTTTTTTTTTAATGTTTTTTAAAATTTGTCTTGCTGTTGATGAGGATTTTGTAGATCGAGATGTCGCAAATCCAAGGTGGGGTTGATGCCAACAGCAGAGGTGTTGCGTGATGGAAGGACACCTGCAAATTTTTTTTTTTCCTTTACTAGTTGAATTACATGTACTTAGCGCGTATGAAATAGACAAACAAAACAAAAAAAAAAAATAAAAAAATAAAATTTTACAAATTTTAAAATTTAAATTATTTGAAATTTTTTATTTGAAAATTGCCACATGGCGGGCTTAGGACACGCCACATGGAGGGCTGGAAAAAAAAGGATAACATCAAAAAGACAAAATAATTTAATCAAAATTTTGAACAGTGTTTTAGGGGACTTCACTCTTTTAATATAGTAATAGACATATACTAATTAAAACATGTGCAGTGTGAGACTTAATGGTGTGTTTTCATATATTTCAAATTAAAAAAATCAATTAATTATAAATCCAAACCTCGAAATATACATTACACTTATTTTCCTTAATTCCTTCCAAAAACTGATCTATTTTAAATTAAATTTTCAAAATTAATTTCTTCATTTGAAGATGGTATGTCAAACAACCACTCAATTTAAGAGAGTAGAATATAGTATTGTTTAAATATATATGGTTTATAATGTCTTGATGTGAATATACGAGAAATTCGTTTAAATAGACCAACAAAAAATTATTTCAGTAGGGTAATAGAAAAGTATTTATGAATGATGTATTTGATAAAAAGAGATAATGAAAAGAGAATTAAAATTTTAAGAGATATTCAGAAAGAAAGAGAAAATAGGAGCATAAACATTTGTAAATTATCGTAAAAATGAATTATTATAATTTTAAGTGTATTACTCAAAATTAATGGTGAGTTTATCACACCATTTCAAATCCAAAATATTTATTTTATTTAAATCCAAATCTACTTTTTTCAAATTCGCATTATATTCATTTCTCTCTCTCAAACATCCTTTCATTAATTATTTAAAAAAAATAATTTTAGTATGTCTAAAATAAACGAGAGAAAGAAAATTTTGCACATCAAAAAGTAAAAAGAAAAGAAAGAACAAATGTAACCATTAGATGAAAAAGGGGAAAAAAAGGCTAAAAAAGAACCAAGGGTTGATAAGTGTAACAAGAGTAGACAAACAACATCATCTCTTTTATAATATTTATTTATTTATATATATACATATATATTATAATTTTAGGCACATGCCAGGCGCTTGCTTAACCAATTATTTCAATAAAATTAATTATGGGATAGTATGGGAAAACAGTTGTTCAAAAGGACATTGAGAAGAAAATATCTTAGTAATAAATAGGAGAAAAGTTAGCAAATCACATAGAAAATTAATTGGGTAGTGCTATGAGAAAATAATAGTTGAGATGGTAAAAAAAAAAAAAAGGTTTGACTAAGGGTACATTAAAAAAAAAGTTCAATAATATGGGAAAAAATGAAAAATTAAAATTAAAAATGCGAAATAAAGCAAATAGAGAAGAGATCGGGACGTAGACAAAATGAGGAATAATTTTACAAAGTAAAGAGAAAAAACATATATTTAACAAAAATTATGAAAAAAAAATAATTTAGAATATGAGATGATCATGTAGAAAAAAATAAGTATCATATATTCGAGAGATTTTTTGAATGAAATAAAGGAGAAAAAAAATAGCAATTAAAAAAAAAGAAAAAAAAAGGAAAAGGGAAGAACAAAAAAGAACCATTGAAGTAAAAAAAAAAAAAAAAAAAAGAAAAAAGCGGGAATGACATGTGTCAAAAGGAAGGAGGAATCTTTGGCTTTTTTATATATGTTATTATTAAGATTATATATATGTTAGGATCATATATAGAATTTTGAGATTTTTATGTAAATTTTTCGTTATTCTATATGTTATTAAGATTATTATATATATATATGTAAGGATACATATATAGAATTTTGAGACTATTTGTTATGTAATTTTTTGTTATTCTAGTAATGATAGTTTTATGTTAAACCATTTATAGTGTATGGTATTTGTTGTTGTATTAAAAATAACCGGATAGATTTAAAAAAAAAAAAAAGTATTCTACAAAAGTAACCCAGTAGATAACAGAAAATGACAAAACTAATACGTTAGAATGTAAAAAATAATCTATTAGATTATTCTTTGGTGAGATGGTATATCTATTTTTGTTGAAAATGAAAAAATAATTTGGTAAATTATCAAAAACAATTTAACAGAATACCATCTGATGATCGATATTTTTTGTTGGAAACAAAAAATAATTTAGTATACTATCGAAAGTAATTTTCTAGAATACTCTATGATGATCAATATTAGTGACTGGAGTCCCTTGGTAGTCAATGTTTGATCAGGCAACATTTGATAGATTATTAGTGGTAATCTATTAGATTACCCTTTTATCTAGTGGGAGGTAATCTTGACAAGACATATTATGTGATCCGTAACTTATCTAATTAGATGTAAAAATACTTAAAAGCTACTATTAGTTGGGTAATAATCAAGAGGTATACTTTTTAGGAAGCAATCTGCAAATCACCCCCTAAGTTACGCCCTCCACTCATACAACATGAGAAATTTAAATAAAAACACACTTACAAGAGGAGAAGAAAGTTAGACAAAGGAAAACAGATGACAGGTTTTCAACTCCCAGATGGAACACGTACAACAAGAAAACGCATGATCAATTTTTCGAAGGACGCCTCAATGAAAACATTACGCTACAATAGAAATTTCCAAAAGGGATGTGTAACTGAATTTTACGGGTAAAATTCGATGAAAAAAAAAAAAAAAACAGAGAAAACATTAAGTTAAATATATATAAAAATAAGAAATGATTATAAGATGTCGACTGCGGTTTCGAGACCCCCAAATATTGAACTTATCTAATACACATTTATAACTTAGAAACAAATTGAATAGCCATTAACTTGACAAAGAATTACTTTTCCAAAACCATGATTATAAAGATAGGCTTAATTTAAAATCTGCCTTTTTTTTTTTTTTTTTTTTTGATAATTTAAAATCTGTTTTGATTGAACAAGGAGATAGGCTTTAAATCCGCCAGGTTACACACATAAATTTCTGAAGGAATGGAATTAGCTACGTGATCAACACTGAAAATAGCTACAAATTTCAGAACATTATTAAATAAAATAAGAAACTAATTTGACGGACAATTTATTGAACTCCTAAAAGGAAAACATAGTAAAATACTAGTTTTCAATTGACTATCAAGGAGAGTAAGGTATCGGTACAATATGAAGATGAATTTTCTTACGAACAGCATAAACTTCAGTCATGCCCATAGTCTCAACATCATGATTTGTCGAATCAATAAAGAAGATTTGCAATCAAATGAATAAATTAACTTATTAATTCATTATAATTCCTTATCAAAAATTTTAATTTTAAATGCATCCTGGTAAAAATTGTTTTCGGAAAACACCGAAAACTACAAAATGATATTTTCTGAATTTTCTATTTTTTGTAACTCTGTTTTTTCAAACTATTATCAGAAAACAATAGCCAAACGCCTTGTTTTGATTTTAGAGAACAAAAATAGTGTTTAAAGTCTAAAAAATGCTTTTAAATCGTATGGCTAAACGGGGCCTAAGGTATCGGTACAATATATATGAAGATGAATTTTCTGACAAACAGCATAAACTTTAGTCATGTCCATATTCTTGACATCATTTGGCAACTTCCAGTCAAAGCAATAAAGAAGATTTGCAATCAAATAATATTCGACACCAGCAATGCCAAATGCAAGTCCAGGGCATCTCCTTCTACCGAGGATTCCAACCGGGATCAAATGAAAATCTTGACTATTGAAATCAATTGGATTGTTCTCGAATCTCTCTGGTCCGGTCTTTTCCACAAGTGCCTTTGGATTGCCCAAGCATTGAGGACGACTCTTGTTTTCGCGGGAATATCATAGCAGGAACCAGAAGAGGAGTTGACGGATGACGTCTCATAGTTTCTTTCCCAACATTTTTTTTAAGTAGTCCATTTGGTTGATATCATTCGTATCCCTTTTCGCTTTTTCTCCCACCACTCTTTTGGTCTCCTCTCGAGCTTTCTTCATTACTCTTGGATGTCTTTGTAGCTCAATAATTAGCCAATCCGTTATTATTGAACTGCTTTCAATTCCAGCCGTAAACATGTGCTGAAGATACAATTTTATGTACTTTTAGCCTTTATTTCAAATATTGTTGTCTAATTCTCACGAAAAGCTCGTATAGCTTGGTCTATACTTATATCACGCCTTGCTATTGGGCTTGAATAGTAATGGAGATAGAAATTCTTGTCAGCGCGGTTTGACAACTAAAGCCAAAATTTAAAGCAAAATAGAGCAGGGAGAGAAAAACAGGAGAGAAAAGGATATTACTTGGGGATCTTTATTTATTACAAATTCTTAAGGAAATATTAACACGTTTATTTTTTATGATATGAGACTGATGACACCTATTTATTAAAAAGAAATAAAAACACTCAAATTTCAAACAGAAACCTATTAAACTAATCCCAGCGGGTTATTTAAATGTATCCACCAATGCATTGGAGTTTGTTTTGGTAGATACATATTCACAGTGGAATTGAATCTACAAAAGTAGACTTGATTAAATTCTTCATGAGTCCTCCAGCATTGGTATAATTATACCCATCCTTGTAAATAACGTGCACGACACGTGCTAAATTGACTGTACGCATAAGGAGAGGCATTGGCACATCTAAAGGTGCAAGGCACTCTTCGTTGATGTCCTTCCATGCATCATCAACTTTCTTGTTCAGTTCAATATATGCTTCTTTCTCTGATACATCATATTGTTTTGCATAGCATTCGACACTTGTCGCAACATGTCCTCTTTCTCGCTCAATCTAGAAAAGATTCAAATGATTATGACAACTAAATAAAACTTATGTTTCACATCCCGTTTTAACCCATTATTCAAAAAAAAAAAAATTTACAACATTTTCTTTCACAAAAAATTAAATTTATTATGATTTATGTAGGAAATCTTTTAAACATTTATTAATTGAAAAAAATCACATGTTACGTTAGTAGATACCTTGTGGCCAGCAACGTCGTCCATGAGCCTACAAATGACGCAAGCAGCTGAAATAGTTTTGGGATATTTTGAAGCCCATTCAAAGGCTTCTTCTGTTGCAACATCTCCCATTCCGAGGAAAGAAGTGAGTGTGAGCATGTAATAACCGGAGAACATAACTCTAACCTGCCAATACTCCTCCATTGTTGGCACATAATTCTCATGGAACCATTTGGCTTCTTCAAAGTAGCCTTGGACTTGCATTTTCATCTGAGTGCCCATGCATATCGGTCAAATTGCAGTTAATTTTTATAGGTATTATATATCAAATCATCAAAACATAGCTAGCAAAATGCAGAACTTAAATTGAAAATGAATCGTAGGCAGTTTAAAAAGAGGGTCAGTGTTGTTAACTCGTATGCCAAAGATGCAGTTATAAGGAATTTTCAAATCGTAGGCAGAACTAATTTTCTTTGCCCTAACAAAAATTAAGGAATAAGTTGCCTATTAAAAGTGTAGCAATAATGAGGAGGGACGGAGGAATAAAGCACAAGGGTTAAAATTAAGCACCCCCCCTCCCCCCCCCCCCAAAAAAAAAATCAACTTTTCTTTCTAAAAAATTAGCTCATAATTTTGAACAAAATTTCATAATAGCCCCTAAACATTTTATAATAAAGCACAAGGGTTAAAATTAAGTAGAATGTTTTACTTTTCTTTTTTCTTTTTTAGTTTCCCTGATCCCGATAATATAGCTAGGATATATATATATATATATATAGTTTTTTTGTTAGTCAAGTAGAAATAGATCGTACTTGTGTTTTTATGAAGTTATATTGTGGTTTTAAACATTTAGTTTATGGCTATTTTAGCTGCCAAAATCCCTGGAAAAGGAAAAATGTCATGAATATGCTGGCATATTTCTTTTTTAAACCTGACCACATATAAAGTAGAGATCTTTATTATGGGACCTAATTATCTCATTATTTTAATTACTTACTGCTTCTTTAGCGTAATGAAGTCGATATGATCCTCTGCCTTCTTTCTTCAAAAGCTCCTCGATTTCTTCGTATAATTTTAAGAGTTCCCGATAACAGTATTTCATGTACTCTTGAAGTGGATCTAGGCAGTTGATATTCCAGCTGAACCAAAAACATGGTTGT
>JAINRI010000103.1:0-10522 GCA_025413485.1 Ficus microcarpa
GAATCAATTAGAAGTTGCTTAGACAGATACTAGTTCACAAGTATATGATCAGTTAGATATGGACATCAAACCTGTGAACAGCATCTGTGAAGAGCTGGAGCTCTTCAATCGTTCCATGGACATCATATATATCGTCAATAAAGGATAATATTACAAGTACTTTGATTAATATTCTTCTAGCAAGGGCGTATTGAGGCTCAAAATATACTCCTGCGATCCAAAAATAGCTTTCCACAAGCCTGTCTCTTGCAAAAGATAGATTTGACGCCACATCCAGATCTTTCCACCACCTAGTT
The DNA here is from genome assembly GCA_025413485.1 of Ficus microcarpa. Classification (NCBI taxonomy): domain Eukaryota; kingdom Viridiplantae; phylum Streptophyta; class Magnoliopsida; order Rosales; family Moraceae; genus Ficus; species Ficus microcarpa. Next base: position 297 of record JAINRI010000103.1, read on the forward strand.
TGTTAAGTGTACAATTATTAACTATTAAAGAAAGTACAAATAGATATCAACATTTTTCGGAAAAATAAGAGAGAAGACAACCAGCATTACACCCACGAAGCACCAATCCACCTATGTGGGCACCAGAAAGTCGAGCATTCCACATCAAATCTCCTCTCAGTTTTATAGAACTCGAATTTTACAGTTTTATTTAGTTATATATCCGAAGATAATCCAAAAAGAAGAAATTCAAACCAAAAACAGAAAATTTTGTAGGAAGGATCAGCTCACACGCGAAAACTTTTATCTCGCAAGACTTAATATCTGTTTGGCTCATTTTTTTTAAATGAAAATTGCCCTTAAACAAAAAAAAAAAAGAGAAGTCACTTTTTTTTTTTTAGTTATAAAGTAGCGATGCAAATTTTTTGTCATTATGAAAAATGTGAAATTTTTGAAATGTTGTTTGAATAGATATTAGAAAAATTCATTTGAAAAATAGTTTTTTTAACAAATTGAAATCTTATCAAATTTTTAATAGGATATAGATATGGATTAATTCCTTTATTAACTGTGAACACATTGAAAAAAGATTTGTTAGATTTTGTGTGTTATGATGGGCCGAGAAGACTCAAAATTGATTGTTAAATTCAAAAACGGACTTTTCAAGTAGAAAGGAACGGAAAAATACACGACTTTACGAAAGTCAACTTTGACCGAAAAAGTCAAAGTTTGACCAAGAAAAGTCAAAGGGTTGACTTTTTGAGATTTTTCAAGTACAAAGCGGAAAGAGTTCCGAGAATAAAGTTTGTGAACTAGATAGCAAGAATTAGCCATAAAACGTCCCTAGAAAATCAAGCACACCAAGTTAAGAGTTAAGGGCAAAAAGGGGATTCGGAAAAATCGAAGAAAATATTTTTCGGTCCAAAAGTTCACACGAATAAATTTTGTACTTGGGTACAATAAAAATATTGTGAATTGAAGAACCGCAATATTAAAATTTTCTGTGTAACGTAAAGATAAGAAAAAAAATGAGTTTTCGGAGACTAGAAAGCCAAACAAGGTCTAAGAAGAGTTAGTGGAAGATGATGTCATTGTAATGACATCACCATTCCCTAACCAAAATTGAAATGAGATGGCAGCCCCTCCACCCCCTTAAGGTTCGGCCAACTAGAAGAGAAAAGAGAAGAAATTGACTTGGTTAGGGTAACTAGATGGCCTATCAAGTCCAACCAAGCAAAGGACAATGACCCATGCCTATGACATCATGAATCCACTAGCTTGGACTTGCTTGTGCAGCCAGCCTTCCTCTCCCATCATGGTCGGCAGCAAGCAGCAAAAAGGGCGGAGACTAAAGCCTTGTTTTAAGGCAAGAAACCACCCACTAGGTCACATCAAGAAGCCTCCCATCCCTTGTGCCTTTTGTGGGAAAAAGTGAGCCAAAAGCTCTCACTTTTCTTGGGTCATCTTCGGCAGCAAAGAGGGAGAGAAAGGGAGAGAGAGATTCAAGAAAATTTTTGGGTTTTTCCATCTCAAGGTGTTCGGTTTTGCTTGGAGAGTGAAAGCAAGAAAAAGTTGAAGTTTTCTTGGGTTTTGGGGGCTGTGGCCGACCAAGTGAGGGGGAGATTTTGGGTGAGTAAATCTTGAAAAAAATTTTGGGGCTTTTGGGTCAAGAGAGGCTCGGCTTCTAGGAGGAACAACCAAGAGGAACCAACCGAAATTTTGGTGCCATTTCCATAGTGTGGCCGTGGGTTTGGTGAGCAAGAGAGAAAGGAGGAGTTTTGCAACCAAACTTTGGCTTTGGTTGAGGTAACCTCTCAAACCCTAAACCTCTAATTTTAAGCTTAATTTCAAGTTTAATTTGAGGTTCGATTGGGTTGTAAGGACGTAAGTCCAATTTCGTTTTTATGCTTTAGATTTCGGTGTGTGCTTGATTTGTTAGAACTAGGGTGTTTGGCTTTAAAATCTTGCTTGATTTGTGATGATTTTTGTATAAAATTCATGCTAGAAAAACTTAGGTTGTGTGTCCCTATTTATGGCCGAAATCTGCCCTAGGCAGCAAAAAAAAAATGCATGCTAATTAGGGCTTTAAATGTTGATACTTGTATGGATGTATGCTAGAGTAGAACCATTGCAACCCTAGGGGTTCGTTTTAAATTTTGGGTTGCATGATTTGGTTAAAATGGTTTTTGGGCATAATGGGACATTAGAAAATGTTGTGTGTTTGAATCGTAGGCTCCCGATGTGGTCGGTCGAGTTAGATTCGCGAAATAGGACACAAACCGAAAATAAGCTCAAAACTGCCCAGATTCGGTTTTGAACCTGACCAGTTTTGGGAAAGTGGAATTTTGAGGTCTTTAGAGGCCGAATGGGTTAAAACTCAAAACACGAAAGTTTCTCGAAACAACTTTTCCTAGAGGACACCATGGACGGAATATCAAAATAAGGCTCCAAAGGCCTTCGTTTTCAACAAAACCCGTGGCTGACCCCTGGGCTCAGTTTCACCCAGATTTTTCGGGGTCAGCCGGTTTCAAGTAAAAACTGGTATCAATGTAGGTAGAATTTGATTTTTTGCAAAACACGAAAGTTTTAGCATTTTTCGATAGCTACAACTTTCGTGAAGACAAGTTTTTCAAATTCCTGACAGATTTTTAAAATAGACGTGTTTTATGAGAGATTTACAAAGTGTTTTCAAAAAAAAAATTGTAAAGTGTTCTAAACCGTTATTTTAACTGCTAAAACCGTTCCAAAGGTGGTTTTCGACCTTAAATGACATTTATAAGGAATTATTTCAAAGGTTGGAATTTTATAAAGGGTTTTAAGGATTTTTAAGAAAAATGTTGTAGAAGTGTAAAAGGAAGAAAAAATGTGATTTTAAGTTAAGAAAATGAAGTTAAGTTAAGAAAGTAGATTTTCAAGATCAAAATGGTAATCAAGCTGATTACGGGCCGTAGCCGGGAATAGGACCCGAGTTACCGGGCTTAGGCCCAAAGGGCCCAGAATTGACAAGGATTGACCAGTAGTTGACCAATTGTCAACTTTGGTTGACCCACAACAAGAAAGAGGTAACCTTAAGGGTTATCCAACGTAACCCTAAGGAATACCATAAGTTTAATGGGCCAAGCAAAATAGGTTAAGGCTATTGACCCAATATGCTAGGATAGAATGGTAAAGCCCAAGGTATTAAAGAGTAATCCAATAGAAGATCAAGGAGATAATTAAGAGGTTATCCAACGTAGCCTCTTAAGGGATTAGTCAAATTCAAATTAATCCCCAGCAGTAAAAGGCCAATTTTGGACAAGTCAGTTATCTGACGGGGACATACAACTAGGTTATAATAGGTATGTTGGTTACGGTACCAACATTCTACAATCGGAAACAGAACCTCACCAATGTCCTTTCTCAGGCAGGAGAGGACTTGTAGCTGTACGCCAAGGCAGAACAGCGAGAGTGAGAATTTTAGCAGGAAAAGAGGTAAGTACAACTCCGCCTACAGTATAGGCTTAGGTTGATACTTGCCCAAGTTTGTTAGATGCATGCTAGGATATATGTGATTTGCTGCTTTGATATGCTGTGTGTATACTCTGTGTTATGTTACACTGAATGCCATGTTAAGTTATTATGTGCAATATGACATGATAATATGCCATGTATGTAAATGGGATGTGCAAGCTATGCATGAAAGGTAAGATGCACTATGTGTTATGTTTATGCAAAAGTGACATCACGATGCATGTTCACTAAAGATAAGATAAGAGTAAAGAATAAGAAAGTAAGATGGCAAGCAAGCTTGCCATGTCGTACCACCCGTCCGAGGTCGGGTTGAACTATGGTTTGAGTTGGACTGGGCTGGCCGCCCCAACCACTCCATAGTTGCGCGCCGGGTACAGACACTTAAGTTAAGGGCCCTAAGTAAGATAAGAAAGAATGTAAGTTAAGAATGGAAGAAAAAGCATAATATGAGCATAACCGGATCATGCATATATTATGAAATGTTATGTATGTTATGATGTGAAATGCCATGTTGTGACGCTACGTTATGATGCATGATGATATGAGATGGTATGTGACGTTATGTAAGGTTAAGTTAGAGAACGCACGTTAGGTCGCGGATTAGATAGTTGTGCTTACTGAGCATTAGCTCATAGTTGTCGTCTATGCTGTAGGTAAGCTATCTGACAGCAATGGGTGATGCAAGATGGAAGTGCGAGGCGGGGCACACTATGAAATTGTGTGAACAAGATGCCGCTATGCGTTTCGTTTAATATGTATTTTTTTATGTTAAATAATTTAATCACGATATGCTTATTACGTTTAGACGTAAATAAGCTAGTATAAAAAAAAAAAAAAAATTTCCGCTGCATTTCGTCAAGTAAATAAGTAAGTTAACTAAGATAAGTAAGTATGTATGTTAAGGTAACGGCCTGTCCTAGGCGGGTCGTTACATATATAGAGAGAGAAAGAGATGAGAGTGGGGTGGTTTTAAATTATCGGGGATGGTGGGGACAAGGGCAAAGAAAGGGCCGTCCTTTTTGACTAAAAATATGGCATGTTTATGTCTAATCAGAGGTGTCTCTACATATATATATATATCTGTATATATCTCTCTCTCTCCCTCGATGGCAAAAGCGTATTCACAGTAACATGAGGACAAAACCGTCCATTTGCTGTGGGAAGCAAACCTGCTGAATGAAGAAGGGGCAAAATCGTCATTTTACTGTAGAAAAAACGGTAAAACACCCCATCTTTTAGTATATTAGTATATAACGAGTTTAATACCCGTGCGATGCACGAGAAAGAAAAAATAAATAAAAAAAATTGAGTATTATTTATTGAGTTAAATATTAAAATTATAATTTGTATAAATTTTCTTAGGTATTATTAAGAGTATTGGGTGTCATATTAAGACAACATGTATACAGGTTGTGGGTGATTGTGTTTTACCTTTTTGGATTTTGGGTTTTTCAGTTTATTGTTGATTTTGTTTCGTTTTTTTTTTAAAGTCTTTTTTGTTTAAAAAAATATTAAAAAAATGAAAAAATAAATTTTTCTTAGGTTATGTATATGTAAGAAAGGAATTTTTAGTATCGGAAAAAAGACAGAGAAAAAAATGTGTATAAAATGATTAAAAAAAAGAGTGTTTAAAAAATAAAAAGCATGAAAATAAAAAACAAAGATAATATATTTATAATAATTTTGGGATTTAAGTTTTATTATTATTTTTTGTATATTTATATTTACATTAGAATGTCTTTGTTTTGATATAGTAAGAATAGAAATTGTAGTATTAATGGTGATGGTAGTCTATCTGAGAATTGCCGGAAGAAAATGTGTCGTTAGTATCAGTTAAAAACTTTAAAGTGGAAATTAGCTTTGCTGCAAAAATTTCTATGTAAATGATTGTAAATGCTCTGTGAGATCAAGAATCTGAGAAATTTTAGAAGTTATTAAGGGTGTTGGATATCATATTAACACAATACGTATGCAGGTTGTGGATGATTGTGTTTTACCTTTTTGGATTTTGAGTTTTTCACTTCATTGTTTTTTTTTCTTTTGTTCTTTTCTAAAAAAGTCTTCTTTGTTTAAAAAAAGAGTATCAAAAAAAGGAAAAAATAAATTTTTATTAGGTTATCTATATGCAAGAACAAAAAAAGGAATTTTTATTATTGGAAAAAAATAGAGGAAAAAATGTGTACAAAATGATTAAAAAAAAAGAGTGTTTAAAAAATAGAATAAAATAAACAAAGCATGAAAATAAAAAAAAACAAAGATAATATATTTATAATAATTTTGGGATTTAGGTTTTTTTTTTTTTGTATATTTATATTTATATTAAGATGCCTCTGTTTTGATATAGTATGAATGGAAATTGTAACATTGATGGTCATGGTAGTCTATCTGAGAATTGCTGAAAGAAAATGCGTTGATAGTATCAGTCAAAACTTTTTAAAGTGGAAATTAGCTTTGCTGCAAAAATTTCCATGTAAGTGATTGTAAATGCTTTGTGAGGTCAAGAATTTGAGAATTTTTAGGTGTTATTAAAAGTATTGGATATCATATTAAGACAACATGTTTATAGGTTGTGGGTGATTATGTTTTACCTTTTTGGATTTTGGGTTTTTCACTTCGTTGTTGCTTTTGTTTCGTTTTTTTTTTTTTTCCAAGAAAGTATTCTTTGTTTAAAAAAATAAGATGCCTTTGTTTTGATATAGTATGAATGGAAATTGTAACATTGATGGTGATGGTAGTCTACCTGAGAATTGGTGAAAGAAAATGTGTTGATAGTATCAGCCAAAAACTTTTAAAATGGAAATTAGCTTTCCCACAAAAATTTCTATGTAAATGATTGTAAATGCTCTATGAAATCAAGAATCTGATAACTTAGAGGTGTTATTAAGAGTGTTGGATATGATATTAATACAATATGTATGCAGGTTGTGGGTGATTGTGTTTTACCTTTTTAAATTTTGGGTTTTTTGCTTTATTGTTCTTTTTGTTTTGTTCTTTTCCAAAAAAGTCTTCTTTGTTTAAAAAAAGAATATCAAAAAAAGGAAAAAATAAATTTTTGTTAGGTTATATATATGTAAGAACAAAAAAAAAAGAATTTTTAATATAGAAAAAAAAAACAGAGGGAAAAATGTGTACAAAATGATTAAAAAAAAAAAGAGTGTTTAAAAAATAAAATAAAATAAACAAAGCATGAAAATAAAAAACAAACATAATATATTTATAATAATTTTGGGATTTAAGTTTGTTTTTTTTACATATTTATATTTACATTAAGATGTCTCTATTATATATATCAGTATAGATATATATTTATATTTATACACATAAAAAGTCTTGAAGTAGGGAATTTTTTTTTTTTTTGGAAAATTATCAAGTGTCACTCGTGTTTAACCTTCTTCATCTTCTCTTTTGATCTGTTATGATAAAAATATTTTTATATGTTAGTAAGATGATATTTATATTTAAAATATAAATTGAAATAAATTTATTAATTTATTGTGTAAATATATATAAAAAAATAATATTACCTGATTTCTTTTCGTTTTTTTTGGGATCACTTGGAGATTCAATTTGATGATGCGATGAAGGAGGTTGATGTTAAGGACTAAAATAACAATACATAAAATCATATAATTATTAATAATATATAAATGTATATGTTAAATTAAATAATTAAAAAATTAAATTAAAATATAAATAATAACATACCTTGATTTTGCTTCTTCGATGATAGCTTCGGTAAATGTTAGTTGTTTTTTTGCACTTTTTTTGCATCCTAATTGAGGTGTCTCTGGATCAATAGATGTTGATGATGGTTAAATTTCTTCAGATGACGTTATTGTTGGTGCAGGCAATAGCATTAGTTGCATATCATCATCAAATGTTTTTATAATGACTGCATCGATGAAAGCACCTCGTAGGCGAAATTGGATGACAAATATTTTTTATATGCCTTTCTGTTGGTTTAGGATAGGAGGAATAATTGTTGGATCAGTATATCCTTCTTGTATCGTCAGGATGGAGCAAGGTTTATTTATTAATGATTGGACAGTTTTTCCAAACATGACGACGTTCATTCCTCCAGTGTTGTCTTCAATTCGTGCATTAATTTTGTACCTGTTCGAAAATTTTAACATTTATTTAATTTTTAATTAATTTGATATTGATACATGTAAAAAAAAAATACGAAAATGATTTTTTTAATAGAAATGAAATGTATTACCAAGTGATTGGCATCGTTGTCAAATGACCATGACTGTCGCACCACCATGATGGTCCTGATTGTTTTAGTTGTCTGTAACATCTTGGACATGCATTGTAGAACCAACCTTAGCGGATATCAAGTTCGGTAATGGTTGCTTTAACAGTGAATTTTGTTTCCTGTTTGATGAAATTATGTTAATAGTATTGATTAAATTATTTATGTTATCTTGTATATAATAATTTGATATTTACCGGATTTTGATATGGGTTTAAAGCTTGAAGTTGTGCGACCGTTGTTCGGTTGGCAATCTTTTGTTCCTCCAGTGATAATGCTTGTTTTGTTGATCCAGCAATAAAGTCGATTCCTTGGATAGAATGACTAAATCTGTGGGAAATCAATATGTTAAACAAAGTTAGTTCCTTTTTTTTTTTTTTTAAATTAGTAAATACAAATAATTGTAATGATTTATGAATAAAAATTTATGGTACCTTTTTTTAATTTTTTTGGTTTCAGCAATATCTGGATCAAGATAATATGATGAACCAGTGATGCTTGCGACATAAAGCCGACCTGTATATGTGTAATTACAATAGTTGGTGATTAGTGATATAAATTTTTAAATTTTTTTAAGTTAAGACAATAGGGTTTTTTTTTTTTAATTGTTGTATATATATTTACCCATATATTGTTTTGCCACCATTGCTGAAAATGCTGCTACAACTGGTTCAGACATTGTTTGGATTGCACTTTTATTAAAAATTTCTCCAAGTTCTCCCCAAAGAGTTACACTAAGTTTTTCCTCTCTATTGAACAAAATGAATACAAATAATAATATGTTAATAATAAATTATGAAATTTTTAGAAATATATTTTTAATGATATATTATTTATAAGTACCTGATATTTTGAATAGTGACAGTCCGTCTTTTCACTGATCTATCATTTATAATAGATTCTTCTATACTTTTGATGGAGATAATGCGACCAATTACATCTAACACGATATAATAATTAAAAAGTCATTGGTTATTATTTTGTATAAAAATAATTTAGTAGTTATTAATTATAGATTAACAAATATGAATATCAAATATAATTTGCCTAATAGAAGATCATTAATGTTGATCTTTTGTGTGAGTTGATCAAACTTCATAAAATTGAACTTGAGTTGAGGTATTTCTGGTATATCGTTTTCAACATTCTTGAAAATAGTAAATCTTGCAAATTGTAACATTGCAACATGTGGAACAATCTTATACTTTGGCTTGTTATTCGTGATGAAGAAGTTGCTGATTTCATATATGTTTGCCTATTTGTATTTTGCTTGCTATGAAATCAGCATCTTTTGCACGAGTAAAACCATGTATTGCCTTATCCTGTATTAAAAAAAATATATTAGTTATATGTTTAATAATAAATAATCATATTTTTTGTAATCATAGTAATATTAATAAGAAGTAAAATGGATTACCTGTTTGTCAACTAATAAGCATTCAAGGCTTATTAGTTTTCCAATTATGTAGTCTATGTTCCTCCATAGTCGACATACTCGAGTGCATATTGCTTGATGTGTCTTTCCTGATTTTAATATTCGTATTGGGCTGAACATTTTCTATAAATAAAAACAATATATATAAATATTTGTTTTAAACTTTGAAGACTACAAATGTTATTATGTTACAAAATTTAATAAAATGAAATCAATATTATTTTATTTTTTTAATAGATATTTATCATTTTTGATGAATATTGTGTAATATTTCTTTATAAACAATATTTTTAACATAATTTGGATATTTATTAATTGAATCATGTATTAAAATGTGTAATCCTTTTGGTAAAGTTACTCTAGATAAAGCAACATATAATTGTCCATGACTAAAAATTTCATCTTCTAAATATAATCCGACTTTATTTAGAGATTGGCCTTGACTTTTATTTATTGTCATTGTATAACAAATTTTTAAAGAAAATTGTCGTCTTTTTAAAGTAAATGGCCATTTTGATTCATGAACTGTCATTTCTATTCTTGGTACATATACTTTTTCGTTTATATTATTAGAGTTTATTATACGTCATTCAATAATTCTATTTATTAATTGTGTAATAATCATTCTTATACCATTACATAAACCCATTGATTGATTAAGATTTCGCATTAACATAACAGGAATTCCAATTTTAAATTTTAACTCATGTGGAGATAAACCATTAAAATTAAGAGTATGTAAAAATTCAGTAGGATATAAAAGATTTAATTCTTCGATATTTCCAGATGATGAAAGAATTGTGTCACAACTATAATAAATTTTTGTATCTGCAGGTACTAATGATAACATATATTTATTTATTTCATCAGCTGGTTTATTTTTAGGTGTAACAATTGCGCGTTGTTTTAAATAATTAATATCTTGAAAATTATTATGGAAATTATCATATATTATTGAAGAGATTTGTTGAATAGAATTTGTAGTATACTGTATTAAATATTTTTCAGGTATCTTAATCCAGGTAGCATCTTCATTTTCTGGATCTT